>JAWQUT010000247.1:568036-593907 GCA_033807755.1 Ellobium chinense
GGGGGGGGGGGGGGTCCCAAAAGAACCAAATGTGGCAATCCTAGTATCCCCGGAAGAAGAAAAAAAAACTAGAAAAGTCGTGCTCGGAGATCTTGTGTAAAAAGAAACACAAAAGGCCGTCAGAATAGCGAATAAGCAAAATGTTCTCCCTCATTATTTGCTACCTTTTAAACAAGTTTTTCTCTTTACACGGCCTTTGGATGCATTGCACCATGGCTTTAAGAGCGCTGAATCTGTGAGACAGTGTATAGGCTCTCAGATTATCGGCGAGAAAACTAGCTAATACAGACAGAAATCGTACTGTTTGTAAATGACTCATAGGTGAGATAGGACGAAGGTGATATTTGAACATTTTAGGATACATTTTGTAACTATTAGACAATGAATATATGGTAATCTCAGATTCTTTGGTTACACGGACGCTACGCCCCTGATTAGTCGTCAAAATCATGGAGATCTGGTCCTGCATCTACTTTGTGCCTTCTAAAGCAGAGAGATGGATGTCTGTGCCTCGTCTAGGAGAACCATCCAAAATTCATTACAAAAAAAAAAGGGAGGGCATAACCATAGTTTGTAGAGTTTCGTAGACAGTTAGAGCTAAACAGTGTGTTTAGATCCAGAACGAATGCTTCCTTTTGCCTCTACTGAATAAAGATGAATGAACAGCAGATGAACATTTGTCCTCAAATATTCTTGATTGTACACGAAGCAAAAGAAAAGCACTCTAATCTAAATAAAGTTACATGCAGATTTTGATGATTGAAAAACGAAGTGTCCACAATCAAACATTCACTAATTACCTTGTTGCGCAAGTTTTTGCAGCTACTGCGGACATATTTTGCCACCATTCAGGTTTATTCTCCAGTAGCTGGATAACTCCTCCATCGTACCTTCTCTCACCTCTTCTCCTACTTTAAGTTAATATCATTATCATACATCATCATAATCATTGGTTAGATCTACCTTTACTACTCTAAGTAACCAGGCAATATGTCAAACTTGAAAATTATCTCAGAACAATTAGATAAAAAGTGCATGTTTAAGAAAAGTGTATTTTTATAAGGCTTATAAAGCACCTACCATAGACCAAGTCACGGATCGTGTACATCACTGATTGTGTACACTTCTGTTAATTCGCTAATACATAAAATTCTCTTATCTTAAACCTTAGCAGCCAATGTCAGCATGTAGAGATATGTAAGAAAACCTGTGATCCAGATACGACATCCAGTTTGAAAGTTTCCGGTACAACTTGAGCCTTATGAATATGAAAATAAAGTGTATTAGGCGTTAGCACGCGATCAAAACCAGTCTAATGAAAAATTGGGGACCAAGACAGGAGGAGAAGTGTCTGGCGTTGAAGGCAATTTACTAAAAAACTTTGGGCGTTGACCATTGACCCCCATCCCCAATTTATCTTGCCATTCAAAATGAAGTTAGGGAGGGCACTCTGCACAATGGCATAATATTAATAGAGAGGCTTCTTGGCTCCTTTTAGCACAAAATGCACCAACGCTCTGTTATCCAGATTACTTATAGGCCTGTTGTGGCACTGTGTGAGAACCACAGCTGCTACGATTGCCTTTCCCCTTCAATTGTTGCATTGCGGGTTTAGAAGTTCACAGAATGGGCTTTTGAGATGCAAAAAAAAAAAAAAGCCTACTGTCGTACCCTGTAAGATTGGCTGACACACCTTCCTTTCTAAATCTTTTCCATCAAATATTTTGTCCTTCTTTCTTTCCACACAGCACGGTGCAAGTATGCCTGTATTGCCCGAGTTACCGATACTTACAGGCCTGTATTATATTTTCATACAATTTTTCGCCTCTGCTTGGTTCAGCCAACTTTTATTGTATGTTTGTATATAATTATTGATATTGCGATTTTGCACTCACACTAGCATTCTTAATTTGATTTTAGTTTTTTTCATGGCAAATGGATAATGTCATAATGTGCAAATTGTGAAGTTAGACTCACTTAGTGTTCAAGTAGTTCAGTATTTTATTCTGTATCTAATAATCTCTTCATCGTTTTCATAAAATAGTGTACATAAAGCAAAGATAGTTGCATTTCCTTCAGGCTACCAGTCTGTAAGATGGACAACTGGCTGTAAAAGAGAGCATCGGAATGCTAGTGAGTAGCATGCATATTGTAACACTGATGTTCATCAGTGAGCTAAGAACGCTCTTGATACAGTATGTTATTGCTCATAGCTAAAATTAAGGTTTTCACAATCATGATTGAGACACAAGGTTTTCTGAATGAAAAGACTGGTGGGGCTTCTGTGGGTTTATGACATCAATCAAACTGCAAGTGTGGTGTTACACAATCACACAATAGTCTATATAATATGCAACACGATCAGTATTTGTAAAATATTTTTATTGGTCAAAAATTTGATAAATTTTTACTAATTTCTGTATTCCTCCTCCTCAATATTTATAACAAGTGCTTACTCAATGAACCAAACAAGTTCAATATATACTTTGTCACAAAACAAACCAACCAGAGAAAGACAAAACAACAGTTCACGAAAGAGCTCATGTAAGGGCTCAACCATTCACTGATATTTAAAATTCAAACAAAAAAATTATGTAATTACAAAAACAATTTTTCTAGAGCAAGAGAAACACTTTGCTGACACTTGAATAAAATTACATAATCAGTGTAGCATTATGACTTGCACATTTCAATACAAATCAAAAAAACTTAAAGATCAGTTATTGCGAAACAGGTTCTTGATGCTATAAAATGTGGTGCATTACATCGAACTAGAGCGACCTTTTTGTGTGGGTTGAGAAAAACAAGGTTTCCAGTCCGTTTCCTTTGAAAAAAAAAAATTCCCATTTCCAGATACTTGAACAAATCTTATTTGGATAAAGAAAATTAAGATAAATTTGAAATAACTCATGGAGTTGTCACCTCTTAGCAATCAATTAACCCTAGAACTCTGATATATACATTTCCCCAAAATAACATTTATATCAGACAACTTGTAATTCCTAATCCATCTTCTAAGCACTAAATCTGCCATCTTCATTGTGCATTGAAATTCTCTTCCAGTGTTACGACTGCAGTAGCCAAATTTCTGAAGCTAAATCCAGCACGTAATAAAGTACATGTGTATCTTCTGATACAACACCAACCACCGGCACAGTATCACTGGCCTCTAGAATCATTGATCTTGTTCAGAGACAGATTTGTTCAAGATGCAAAAATATATTCAAACCAATATAAAACAACAGAATCAACTAGGTTATGTCTCTCTAGGGAAAAAAAGAAAAGAAAACATCATCATTTCTTCGTATTCAATGGCTGTGCCTTGGCTACAAGCACTTTCACTGTGTTTTGTACTGTACTAAAAGTTGTGTTGACAACTGATCTGTTATTAGTTTATGAATTCTACCAGCATGAGCATAATTACATGAGATAGTGTCCTGTGTCTTTGGGTAATGCAATGAACAGACTTTCAGAAAATGCAGCACAGAAAAAGGACATGCATTCCAAAGGAAAGATTAATGTGGATTATTATACAGTATATTTACATTTCATCAATGAGGAGGTGGATACATGGATGGGGGGGATGGGTAAGGGGGAAGCAGAAGGAGGGGATGTACTCGACGAACTGTCACTTACCTTTTTAGTGCACAGCTTTGTTCTCAAAATACACATTACTTTCATTTAATGGTACAGAGGGAGAGTCTGGATTTTAAAGGCACCATCTTGGGCTTGAGTTGGCTCTGATACTGCATTTACTGCCACATAAAGCGAAGGAAATGCAAATATTCAAGGAAGTGATACTGTTTCCATTGGGAGTGATACTGTTTCCATTGGGCTGGTTACAATTTCGCTTCTAACTTTCTGAAAACAGCATATCTGTCAGTGTTCCCAGACTATCCTATGTAATGTGTCAATGCCTCTTAGGATTCAGTTAAGGAACCACAGGTTTGCTTTCAATGCAAAAAGCACATTGCATTTTAGCGCACTAAGAAAGGATTTTGGTTATTTGTAGTGAGGCAACGAAAGTAGCAGCATAACGTATTATTCACATGTTATGCATTTGAAGGTCTTACATGCAAGATATTTGTGAAAACTTTACAATGTGTCTCAAGTTTATCCAGGTGTGAGACATTATTGACCACCTTTCACTACATGTATCATTTCAAGGCAGCATCTTTGCATGCATTCCAGAGATGCATCTATCATCCCACACTCTAGCTCCGGCAAAATGCACCTGATATATGATGTATATAAAAATATAAGTTAAACCATAAGTTTCTACTAAGAAACAGACTAAAAGAAAATGAACTATACACATATTTCCTTTTCTGACAAAAAAAAAGGTCACTCTGTCAAATGGGAATATGGAGGAGGAGGGCAAAGTGGCACTAATGATGAAATGTAACTGCAATATCTACTGATTAGTTTATTCAGTTGACTTATTATGGATATAAAACAGTATATTCTATGAAGTAACTCATAAAATTAAATATCTGAAGAGAGATGTAATAAGATTTTTCTGAATATTCATCCACATGCTAAAAATCCTATCAGTGGAAAGTAACAACAAAAATTTAATGAAAAAATGTATTTCCTAAAAAATAACATTCCTATATTTAAACATTATCACCCTGAAGACCACATCCTAACCACATTATTATTTCTACATCACTGAGACGTGGCCTTCTCATTAAGCATTATTTCTTTAAGAAATCACCTTGATCATTAGGACAAATTTCATCTTTTTTCTTATTTAGATGCCCAGTGATGCAACTGTTATGTGCGGGGTATGCTACATTCTGACTATTTATTCACATTTTGAGATGCTGATCTGCTAACATTGCAGGAATTGCTAATTGTAAACCAAAACAGCCCCATGAAATTCAATGTTAAATTTTTGCAATTTGTATGCATACAAAATAAAGAAGCCTGGCTGAAAATTGTGTGCAAGGTACTATCATTTCAATATTGCGTGACAAAGTGTGCCATAGAATCATTACATTAATTATACACACATAATCAGGCCCATCTTTTGTAAGAAAGGAACTTATCATAAAACAAAGGAATCTTGGTCTACACATGATTAACAGGAAGTTTGTTAATTTGCCATGGGGAAAATTTCTGACTTATCCTCTTTTACTGCACTTGGCTTTGAAACAAGAAAAAAAAAATTAGAGAGATAATGACCATGCAATATATCTACAATGTGTGCCTTGGATATTATCTCTTCATAATACATGTTATATAGCAAAAAGAACTGCATGATAGCAAAGCCTCTTATAATTGACAAGACTGGCATGAAATGAGCTTTAACCTGATGATGAGAGTTAAGGTAAATTTTGAAACCACTATCTTTACTATTAAGACACTGATGAAGTATATTCAAAAATGTTCCAGTCATTGATCTGATGACAAGAGTCTGTAAGACTCGAAGTAGAAATTGTATGATCTACCAACAGTGACAGAGCAATCTCCTCCAGGACAGAACATTTTTTAATTCTGTAATACCAGGCTGTTTTGAAAGAATGAACATGTTTGAGTAGTATACATCTACTGCTGTTATTCAGAGAATTTTCTCATCTCATGCCCCTCGTTCAAGTGTTGTTAGCCTTCCAGCAGAGCTGAATAACCACATCCTAGCCTAAAGCTGAATATCTAAACAAAGATTCATGAATTCAGAAAATAAAAGAGAATAATGGCAAAGGAAGGTCCTCAAAATGAAACCAAATATTTCCTCAACAGAATTAACACCATAATGATACTTTACATGAAACATTTACTATCTGAAAGGTCTCACATGATAGTATAAGCTTAATAACAAAAGAGAATTGGGCAGTGTCATTCGAAGTTCTAATATATATTCGACCAGAAAAAAGGATGAGGCGGCATGAGGTAATTTTAAAAATAATGGATTAATCATGACAATTCACAAATAACAGCAAATAATAAAACAGCACACCATCACTAAATAATTTTTCACATTTCACAACTACAGTGTCCTGGATTTGTGTTGACAAATTCTTCCCTTTCAGTTGATGTGAAAAACTTATTAGTAGCATGAAGAGGAGGTCTTGTAGAACACACCGAATAATATAAAGTATTAAGAGAGCAACACAGAGATATCCCACATGGCAGGCAACACTGCTGGAATCAAACGAAATGAGAACAGCCTCACTGACAACATAATTTGTAATCCTGGCATCATGAAACTTCTGACAAGATCCAGTTTACTGACAAAAAAATTGAGAATGTAAACTAAGGTACTGTATAAAAATACTATTCATGAACAAAGCAGTTAAAATTTGTAACTACAGTACTAAAGCATTCATCAGTTCTAACAGTGTTTTCTCTAGATTATATTACATACATAACAATAGGGAAGGATGTCTACTCCACCTTTTAACAAACATTAAATGCAAACCTGGGTTGTCCGATATGCCTTTCTAAAATGCTACTCTGATGTTGTTGTAAAATTTGCTGAAGTTCATGTGGACCTCTGCGTTTTCTTCTTCCAAATTTCACCACAAGTCAAAGCAGTTTTCAAAGCACTATTATTATGACTGTGGTAAACGTATACTACTTGTTCTATAGTAACATTTATTCCATCGTAAGGGAGCGGGGCCATATAAGCACAAACATTTTTAATTGCTCTCCTCAGATTATCACAATGAAATTCAGTGTTAGGGATTAGCACCAAAGACAATGTAACCATCCTTAAAGGATCGTGTGATATACACTATGAGAGTTTTGTAACAGATCAATTTAGATAACCATGCACAAATCTGTGCATTTATTTGCAATATCCTGAAAAATTTGAATAGACTTGGCAAACCCAATCTTCACTCATCTGTAAGTATTTTCCTCTTTATACCTCACAAATATTATAACTGACAAACTGAAGTTGGCAGCAAGCAGAAATGCTGTACAAGCCAAAACAGAAAAAATGATAAGCTGAAAAAAATTATAAGGGGATCAAATGAAATGATAAAAGGGGAAAATATTGGGGGGGGAAAAACTACTTCAACAAGAACACAATGGGGTAATCAACAAAATTGGGCAAATGGGCTTTGTTTCTTGTCTGTACAGTTTCAGGCGAATGTACACACTGACAACCTTCATGGCTTTATAAGTTTTAACAGCTCAATGCATTACCATCTGACATCATATTCAAAATCAAAAGATGCATCCATTCCAAATAAAGTAAGCAAACAAATGATCGGTGCACATAGTTTCAGCAGACAACAAACTCAAAACACAACTCTGTCCCCACTGAGCAACATTATTTGGCATGAACTTTGTAACCTAAAACAAAGATGAAAACAATGCAGATGAATCCACTAGACAGGATTCTAAAAATTTGTACACCCATGTCTTCTGGTACTAACGATTTTCTCTTCTCACGGATATATCTCATTTTCTCTATTTATAGTACCATTTCTACTAAATAGCCCCACTCAAACCATGTGTAATACACGCAGCTTTTGTTATGAATTTCAATTGTCTGGAGAAATTATGGTGAATTTTGTCACTGCATAAGATTTACTCCCTGATATGAACATACACACTTTAGTTGGAAATGCAACGTCTAGCATTTTTTTTTTTTTTGGTTGTAAGGCTCATTACCCACACATGCCAAAGAACAAGGGAGCAAACAACCCTTAATTTGTCACCCATTTCATGATGGGCATATATGATATTTTGGATGTTTTGAGGTGAGACTACTTTCTGAAACCCAAATGAGATCTATGTTCTCACCAGGTGGCCTATCGATAACTCTAACAGTTTCAGAGATATTACACATTTACTGACTGGCAATTTGTTATCAATTCTAAATCTCATTGACACTTTAAAATGCTCTCAAGAAAACCAGCAAATGTCACATGTGAGATGGGCGATGACCACAACTCTGTACATAAAGCCTCTGTGCCATCCTTGAAAGATTTTTCTTGGTTTCCAAAGTCTCCAGCAGCCTAAATATCATTAAGGATAATAACATATTGCTGCACATGATATCTTTGTTTTGATGTGTTACCTAGGGTTCATCACTTCGCACTCCTTTCATCTCTATTAAATGCATTCTTAAGAAAACTAATCAGAATCGTGGAGTACAGTATTACAGTTCTTCAAATTTTGAAATGTTAGTTAACCCGGTCTGAAAAGCTGCAACCTTAAAAGATGTAAGATTCTATCCTCAATTTCACCATCATTAAAGGAGGACATATATATATATGTCATGCCTCTCAAGTCTTGCTTCGTTTTATATGCCCATGTCTGCAAGTGCCAAATATACAAAACTGCAAAAATTGAAAAAACATATTGCATCCACAGCTGATTACTTCAATAATTCATATATGGATTCTATTTTTTATATGATATGTTTTGTGCAATTTGTGTCAACCCCAAATGTGACTACATGTATACTCCATTAATCCTTTATGATCGTGACATATACTATCTGGTGGCTTTCTGGTCACTATATCATAAATGTGCTAGTATCTTTATTCTTATTTCACTACACATTATTTCAAAAATAATCTATGGAATTGAAATGTAATGGAATCAAATGTGGGTACAGATAACTAAGAAAGTATCATTTCATTTCTGCACACAACATACCAGACTCAGCTGGGTAGCAGTTTCCTAAAACTTTTAATTAGAAAACCCCTGAATAGCTGCAAGTGCTTTGCAATATCTTGAATCATTCACAAACTTCTCTACTTCATCAGTATTATTCAGCTGCCAAACCTCAGTAGTCTATCTAGACTTTAGAAATGTGGTATAAGGAACTTACATGTTAAATTCTGCAGTAAGTAAGAAACAAACCACCAAAGTGCCACTAAAATTCAGTTTACAGTGCGCACATGGGTAGCTGCCATATTTGTAACTCCTGAAACCAGGAGAACATACTTGCATTTCCTCATTCAACACAATATGATTTGGACACCATACAAATATTACTATGTACACTATACAAACAAACCAATCTATGGTGAAACTTCAGTACCACTTTGTTTCCGTTTTTCTTTTTTCCTGGGAAGGGAACAAGTCACTTTGAAAATCATAAAACAGTTCACAAAGCAGATCATTGTGATATGTTTAAAAAGCTATCAGTCAGTTTCTGGGCTATGTACATTTTGACAAGTTCAGATTTGATGTTTGGTAATACTGTTACCCAGACAGCAATCTTCTAATGCAAGTACAATTTTACCGGTAAGAATTGCAGAAAATCTTGTAAAACAAACAAAATTGCAACTTAAATGATTGAGAGCTGATTAAAATACATAGACCATGATAGTTTTTGAGTGCTAAATGACTGGGAATGTGCTGTATTATGCATTCACTTCGAGGATCTTCAGGCTTTCTGTGGTGGCTAGAGCATTCATATTTGCTAGTCTTTTAAAAATTTTATTTGCTATTCTTGAGAAGATGACCTGACTATCATGAAGCTGTAGTGCCACAATTCTTTTAAAGCATTTTGCTAGACCAAAACAAATGGGGCAACCACTGAAATAAAGAATTTCAAGCAGATGTTTAATTAATCTATCCAAAAAGAGGGCTTACTGTGTGATACATTTTCCATAAATACTTAGCCTGGTCCAATCATCAGAAAGGCTAAGAGTGTTGAATGAAACAAGTCTGTGCAGCAAATCACACAACAGCAGATTGGAGTGGGAGAAATTCATTACACATTCATCTTTGCACAATTAGTTACACCAGTTGGTTTGCCATTTATTGTAAAACAGCATTCAGAAACTTGAAACTTCGGTAAACAATATCAACAAAGCAAAAGTATGTCTTCAACCCAATATCAACAAAGCAATAAGTGATTCATAGTAAAGCCACAAAAATCTGGTCCCAACAGGTTTTAAGAGGTTCCGAAAAGCAAATGGCTCATTTGGCTCCCAAGTAACACATCAAACCAAGGGAATAAAAAAAAAAAAAAAACAGAAAATAAACAAATTTATTATATCTATGTAAATAATCAACAGTTGTTGAAAACTTTCAGCAAATCGAAAACTGGGGCCTGCAGGGCATTGACTTCTTTGATCCAATCAGTAGTAAAACAGGGAAATTGTAATGATTTCCTACACCATAAGTCTCCCAAAGTTACAAGAACTTAACAGAATATTCACTTTTGCAGGTAGTCTTAAGCAGATTACATGACACAGTGACAAAAAATACATCTGTAGATGATCTCTAACAAAAGACCAAAAAAAAAAAAAAAGGTTCAGTTTTATAAATTTAAGTGACTACAGTGTTACAGAAAAAGAAAAAAAAAATCAGGCAGCAATGGCTTTTGCCCTTTTGAAGCTTTGGTGAACTGCCTGAATGAATGATCAAGACATCAGACACCACCATCAAAAGCAAATAACCTGTTACATTCATCAATGAACACACGTAGGCAATTTTAGCCTTCCCAGTGATACATTTTATGAATCCATAGATGGATGACAGTAATGTTTTAAGTTCTCCAAGCAAATATTTTTGTACATCTGTGAATCAGAGAAGTAAGGTTGACAAGTTATAGGCTGTGCTGAGAGAAATGCAATATCCAATCATAAATCCATGCTGATGAAAGTAAACAGCAAAATTCACAAGCAATGTTCAAATCTTAGATATGAAAAATACCAAAACTTAAAAAATTAGCCTGAATTTTGAACAGCATAGGTCATGACTGTGATCTCCGAGGACACAAAATTTATTTGGACTGGAAATAAGTCTTTGGATGCTACAGATGAAAGAAACCTCTGCTGAAGTAGGTAATCACAATAAAATTTAATCTTGATGGCCCATGTGCTGTGACTCATTAACACAGTGTGAGCTTACATCTTTTCGACAGATACAGCTAAAAATTAAATAATATTTAAACGCAAAGCAAAGTGACAGGCCAAAGTCTTGCTTGTTAGAAGCCACTATCCTAGCAAATTTGTTTGCAGGGTTATAAGCATCCCTGAGCAAAAAATGGTGAGTCTTTATATCAACGTATTTCTGCTTCTCCATTGTCTAAAACATCATATTCATTGACATTAAGAAGACAATAACATGAAAGTAACCCACTTCACAAAAAACCGTAACTGTGCACAACTTACATATTTAACTAAGACACACAATTCACATGAATACTACACAAAAGCTACAACCAAATACATGTAACACAACTGTTTCCATGGAGAATTTGATAAAGACCTAAATATCAGTCAAATTATTTACAAGTTTATATACAACACTGAGGACACATTAAACTATAAAGCGACTATACCTCTTATTTGAAATGTGATGTACAAAGTGCAAGTAAAAATTATAATTACTGTACAGAACAAATCATATTTAATATGTGACTATATCTTTTGTAATTTTTAAAAAATAATTAATTGTTTTTTTTAAAATGAGTTTTCACCTCATCACTGTCTTTTTCAATACTGTACAGTAATTATTGAAAGGCAAAATTAGATTTGTCAACAACAACAATGGCATCTGAACTCACCTCCACTTTTTCTCATTATCAGAAAGTATGATTACACAGTGGAGTAGCAAATTTAAACATTTGACTAATCATCACTGTACAGAGCATTGAATGTCTTTTTTTTCTTTTTGTTTAGGCAACATAGGACAGCAGACAAAAAAAAAAATTATAATGCATGAAAAAAAGAGACAAATTAAAATTTAAAACCATCTTATTCACCTTGAATGTTAATTCTCAATGACAGAAAACCATAGAACAAACAGGTCAAGGTTTGCTTAAACTTGAGAGTACCACTGAGCTGCTCTTCTGGGCTTACACAACATAAGTGCCTCAACAATAAGTTTGTTTCAATAATAAAACATATCTTTACAATTCAAGAGAATGCTTTCATATGTAAAGGCAATCTCCAATATATTGTCACAATTTCACACATCACTTCCTTAAGTGAATGTCTGCTACTGAGCTTCACTCGAAAAGCAAATGAATGAATATGGTCTGACTGAAAGCAAAGTACATGTATTACTTAGATGTTAAGTTTCCAACGTAGAGTGTTTACATATCTAAAACAAGCTCATTGACTTATCAACAGTTGACTGTACCCACCAACTTCACTTGATGTAATCTAACAGTAATTTATCTCAGTGGAAGAGCAAATGCAACTACTTATATAAATTCTGGGATGGATGCTTCAAATAATACCATGATATGAGGAGCAAATAAGTTAGGTTATCAATAAAAGCAAGAGTAATCTAATGAGGTGACAATCTCCATGTCAACAGTTACTAAGTGCTATAAAACTGAACAAGAAGAAAATGTATGTGTCTATCTTTTTCACCTTCAAATTTTCCCAGCCAAGAAAAAAAAACAACAAAACATGCAAGTATCATGTAGAGGAAAATAGTTTTCCACCATCAGCAGGATGATACATGTTTCTCTTTCCCTGATTGAATCCTGCGCCTATTCTGTACTTCAGTATCTTAGTCACAATGTTAACAAATGGAGTTTGATTTGCTTTGACCCACAATATCAAGGTTAACCAGATCTTTCCAGGGGCCTTTTCTTACAATATAGGGGTTGCAATTACCACTTAACTGTGACACGATAGCACACAAGGGTAAATCATAATACTATCAAGGCAAACAAAAGGAACAAAAATAACAATTAGCACATAGGAAAGAAGTGAATTAAACAAATGACTTTTTGTCAGCAGTTTCCAGACACTGGGAGGAAAAATTTTTTTATAAAAGCTGCTGCCCACCGCAAAACGGAAGGATAGTGAAAAAGCAAACTATTACTACAGTCTAAGGGGAGGGAAATATATGTTCAAATGGTAAAAATAACCCATAATAAAATAGTCATAAACCCTTATCTTAGAATGCACAAACATGAATCAATAAACTTCCAAAAGTAAGGTAAATGTGGATGTATAACATCATAATAAGTCATGAATTTACATTACCAGTTAGGAAATCTAAACTTATCTCCTATAGCTGTACAACACTCTATAACTGAAAGTCAAAGATATTAATATATTCAAGATTATAAATAAAGAACTTAAAGAAGTGACTACAGCTAACACTTGCTATATGTTTTCCTAGTAATGAAATTGACACAAACTATTTTCCAGGTGCTAAATAGCTGTGCACTGTACAACAATTCTCTTATTAAATAAATCTAACTATCAATTTCTTACATTCAATCGCAAAATTTACAGAATATGTACAGATTATCAATTTCAAATACGACTACAAACACACTAGGACAAACTTTCATAGTTATAAGTATGTTGCCGAAGTGATAAGAAAAAAATAGAAACAACCAAATAAAAGAAGAATACATCATTTAAAATTCTATAAATGATTAAAAGCTCTAAAGTTTTCAAGTAATTTTATCCACTGAAATTACAATGTTAAATTATCTAAAACATTACCACACATTTTTAAGTTTATATACTAAATAATAGCAAAACTTACTGTACAACAAATCCAAATACATGAAAGGCATGAACTGTCTTCAACAAAACCTATTTACAGTTTCTTGACAACAGAGACAAATGCTGGACCCTCCTATGTGCATTCCTCCTTCTCTCTTTTGTATTGCAATTGCCCTGGTACAACAACTCTCTGAAGTTCCTCTATTTGTAATAGAAATCCTAAAGTTTACCAGCATCAAACTTTCCTCTGCAATTTCTCATAAATCAGCTGTGAAGAAAATAAGAATATGTTGTACATAAATAATGCTATGTACATCTACATTACTCTGAAAAGTTTATGATAAACTAAAAAATCTACTGATTATCACAATGAATGCAATAGAGTATTTTACTTAATGGCTCTGGGATATATTTGTGTTTATGAGTTTCCCTTGAGGACTCCTTCAGGTAATTTGTTATGTAACATCATACAATATGAACACAATAAAGACCTGGGACAACTGAAAGTACAGTCGACTCCGCTTAATCACCCTTTCCGTTTAATCGCCTCATTTCCCAGGGAACCAAATTTTTTCCATATAAAAGTCACTGGACAATCACCTCTCACTCCTGATAATTGACCACTCTTTAGCGCCCGTGAATTCAAAGATCAGCGGTTGAAGGATTACAGTTGACAAATAAATATGTACACAGACTGTGCAACGGATGGCAGACCAGTTCACTGAGTGACAGTTGCCACACCGAAATAGGTGTGATAAGCCTTTCTTCCCCATCTCCCCCTTTGTCCCACGCTACACATCACTGCCGCCGCCTGTCTGATAATGTTAATGGGCCGAAAGCCATAGGGTCTCCCCACCCCAACTTCCATCTCAGCGAGGCGGAGAATGTAAACAACATATTGCGCCTGTCTGGTGGATTTCGGCTAAATCAGAGAACGTGTCATATGGATGAATGGTCGATCCCAATGGTGCCATCCTACTCCTTATTGTCTGCTTGGCTACTGCGAGATGGCCAATGAGAGAGACTGCGGAGTTCAAACATTTTGTGCGCTACACCACCGTCAAACTCGAGTCTGTCCTGAGTCTGGTGATGAGAAGGCGTCAATGCATGACATCAAAGAAATTTAACTCTATGACCAAAAATATGGCCGAAATTACCTTCTCCGCTTAATCGCCCACTTTTTTCGTGATCCAGAGGAAGGACAATTAAGCGGAGTCGACTGTATTTACTGTAAATGCATGGTTCTAAAACTTCTGTGGTTGAGATGATGTCTGTAAAGAACATGATTATAAACAGAAGAGTCTTGCTCAAAACCTATTCAAATAACATTTACAATAGTATTTAACAGTGGGATTAGGCTGTAAGTTTTAGATTTTAAGCTTTTAAAGAGGAAATTAGTAGGAAATTTCATTTATGAATGGTCCCTCATTATCCAAATTCATCACATGGGTCGTATAAGCAACCAGGACCTCCAAGGATGTTAATGGTGTTAACTAAAGACTTACCAATAGTCTGGAAATGGACTTGCTGTATGAGGCAAGCATAAACATTTCTAGAATTGTGAAGTATCACCCCACAAAAAAAAAAAGAAGAACTCTCTTACCTTGTCCAATATTTCAACATCCTGCTGGAGTTGGAGCTTCAACTGCTGCAGCTGCTGAATCTGCAACTTATCCAGCTCACTATTCCTTGACAAGGCATAGATATGAGGACCTCCTGTCATTGTGATCATCTGTTGGAAGCGAAGATTCTGATTCAGTATCTGTGGAAAGATATTCAAAGCAACACTGTAAGATAATTTTTATGTATAAAATTATTGTCTTCCCAAAGGCTGACAAAGATTTCTCATTACCGAGGTGACCAAGGTGTGAAATATAAGAACGCCAATTTGGAGCTGACAGATAAGGGTGTTTAGTTCTAAACTGGATAATAAGAAGTCAGTATCAAGATCACCAACACTAATAACTCTGACTTGTGAACAGGTTGTGCAGCATGGGTCGTTTGGTAAACCGTGTCTCAAAATTACTGAGCAACCTTTTCTGACTTTGTAATACGAATCTGAAAGTTAGGTTTATACATTACAGAATGTGCAGTCTTGTGTGCTAAACAGCTGTTAAGGCAAATATTCAATAATTTTCAATCATTTTGCATTCTACTCAAAATTTCAGTAAATACCCCGTGCATCTATCAGAGAATGCAAACGAAAATTATCGAAGGCTTGGTCACTGCAGGAGTTACTGTAAATGATGACAAAGAAAATACATTTTTTGGCTATAACAGGAAGATCATAATAGGCTTTAAGAAACTGTAAAATACATCAGTGAAATATATTCTGTCAGGGAACTAAAAGGGACTGAAGGCTGAGTACTGAAATCAGCCCACTTTGTGAATCTGACAATGGCATGACAGCTATGCTGTCACAATAAGCTTACCTCATCTTTCTGCTTCACGACCTGCTGCCTTTCCTCCTCTGCAGCTTTGGCTTTCTTGTTAGCTTCTTCTGCTTCCTTCTTCCAAGCTTCACAGGCCTGTGAAACAAATGTTACCTAGTGAAGAGGGAGGGACCACACAAAGTCAGGGGTTCATGTTCACAATATCTACATGTAATACAGTGGTATCTGCCTTTGATCCCACCGTCTGGATTGCCACTATTTTTCATAAAATTCCTTGAACTTTCTACGCTGTCATCTAAATCATATATGACCCGTTTTTTTCAGTAATTATGTCACAGCAGCAGAATGAAGATTTAAGCTGAAGAGTTCATGGTCAAAACAGAGATTTTGTGATATTTGTTAACATTGATATTTGTTTGATGAACACAAATGAGGGAGCTTTAGCCTAGGTATGAGACTTAAAAACTGCATTATTACTAAACAGTAGCTTTGTAAGCTGTAAGTCCAGCTTTCCTCAGTGGTTATGTCCCACTTTTCTTTTTCCTATTAATCAATGGTTTCTTGCTTACTATCTTTAAAGAAAATTAGAGGCGCTGGACAAAAGACTTTGTTTTCTTCCATAAAATGAAAGGCTAAAACACAAAGCTCAAAATAATCACTGATCTGAAAGTCTTTGTATCTTCTTCCATGACCCAGGATATATCACAGGAACAATAATGGTAAAAATTATCCAATGTCGAGGCAATAGTTTGCCTATGGTAACAGTTTCCTTGTCCCCAACAGACAGTGATGTAAGGCAGAGCCCACCGTATTTCATGTCAGAAAATCAGTTGAAAAGGGTAAGACTCTGAGGTAACTTGAGATGAGACAAAGTGGCACCTCCATGAAATTCTGCTGAAAGCCACACTGCCCTTGCGTCCACACAAAAATAAGAAAACTCTTTATTGCTAAATCTGCATGAAATCTTGAGCATCTAAATATTAATCATAAGCAATTAATACAATACCCTCAGTTACTAGCAATGAACAATGGTACCAAAGGAACATACACATTTAGCCTGGGTGTAGACACCCTCCCATTCTGCCATTTTGGATTTGGCCATCATCAATTCCTCCCGCAGCTTGTGCACCTCTCCATTCTGAAAGTGTGCGCCAAATGACCCAGACAGCATTGGTGACTGTGGCCCAGCACTACGTGGAGACATGGAGTTTGTGTCACTCAGATTTGAACCCATTTGGTACTTTGTCATGCCTGGGTAGCAGCTCAAGAGAGGTGATGAAGACTGTGGGAAGGTTAAAAATCATAATGCAATGCAATAATAGGAAGATCAAAGCAGTATCTTTGAAAAATCTTTTTCAAAATTACAAAGTGATAACAATCACAAACATACACACAACACCCATTTACAACCATCTTTTCACCTTAATCCTTGGAAAAACCAAGAACATGTGAAAATGAGTTCTATTTTCTGCAACTGTTCTGTTCTTGCACTCATTTGAATGGTACACTGCAATGTTTACAACATCTATCTCAGGTCATACATAGCTCATGAACTTGTCACACAATACAAGATCTTCCCTGAACGAGATTAAGTGATTCGCGTATGAGATTTGGCTAGCATATGGAAAGGTACTCTCACTGCATAGGTAAATCTTGATGAACATTTGTGTTTGTAACTGGCTGATTGGTTGGTTAGTCAGCAAGACAGTTGATTTTGTAATAGGCTAGTTGGTCTGATTGGTTGGCTGAACAAATTATAAACTCCATTATGTATGTATTTGGTTTCAAAATACTTTTGGAATTGGAGGGGGAGGAGGGGGGAAGGGGAGGGGAGAGAAATGGTGTGTGGGATAAGAGAGGAAAGCGAAAAACAACAGACAGCTAGGTTGTAGATGGACTCACATGATCATTTGAATCCTGTTTCTGAAGCTGCAAGGGCTGCATACTGTGAGGGAAACTTCCGAAAGGTGAAGGGGGTGACTGAGACAGGCTGCTAATACTTCCCCTCTGTGCAATGCCACTGGGAGGGATGCCTATGGGTATTGAGGAGTTGGTGCTGAAACAGCCTGAGGTGGACAAACCAGCACTGCTGACAGAGTTATTGTCCATATCCTTGTCCAGTTCTCTTTCCAAACTGCTTATATCCAGATCTTCCAAGTGTACTTCGTCTAAAGCTTTGCCTGCAGAAAGGCCACATCAAAAAACCAAGTCACACTGCCAGTATAACTGCACTTTACAGCCGTACCAAATCTGTAGTGGGTCATACAAATCCACTTTACACCAGCAATTCCGTTGTTTTGATTGTACAGACTGAACTGGGTAAAATTAACTATTGGCATCTTCGTTAATGCTTACTGATCTATCTTTTCATCTGGGCTGTTATTAAACGGCTTTGCAGTTTCAAAGATGGCCAACCATTTACATCTTTAATTACATCACATGATGAAGCACATACAAAAATTATCTGCCTCTTTAATTTGTGATTCTGGGGCATATGCCTTTTTCCACAAAATGGCTTTAATACTATGCCGATTCTAATACTTTCAAGCAATAATCTGTGCAAGCACTCCGAAATCATAATAAAATAATGAATCTTTAAGAAAGCAGAAAATGAGTGCAGCATTAAATGGCTGGTCAATGTTTTATATCGTTCATGTCAGCTACATAGTATCCATTTTACATGAATTAAAGAGTGAAATTCCATCCTTTAAAATACACAGTGCAATCAGGGACTATGAAATAATAACTGCATTTGTACAAAGTCAAACTTTTGAATCACATCAAACTGGAGATTTTCATGCACTTACCTAACACTGATTCCACACAATCACCAGGCGGATAAAAAGCTGGAGCTAAGGGTGACATTGTTGTAGAGCCCTGAGTTATTGAGAGGCTATGGCTGAGATGACCGTATATTCCTGCATGGTGGAGCATCAGCAGATTCTCTTTACGCTTAGCTTTCTCAGCTGGATCTATGCTGGAGTCCTTTTCAATCGCATTCAACTGCTGGCGTAATTTCAGCTGAGGAGGATAGACAACTCTCTTATTATTACGACACAATGAAAACTCTACTAACGTTTTACCCATGAGGATTTTTTTCTCAACCAATGACACACACTATGATACATTTCATTCATCAATCTGAACACAAACATCTATAACATCTACCTGTGAAATATAGTAAGATTTAATCACCAAATACTCTACTGAACAGCAATTATTATTATTATATGAATGGAGCTGCTAGGCATTAAAAAAAATAATAATTCTGTTTTAATAACTATAGCGATACATGGTGGCCTCTAAAATTCAACCCAAGACTTCATGTTGCAATCAAGAACCTTACCTGCACAGTAAGTTCAGCGATGATGAAAACTAAAGACAATATCTGCTGGGAAATATGCCTTTATTTCACCCAGCAACACTATATTTAATTACCTCATAGCTAGGTTAATAAAATCTTTTTGTAGCACCTGATAAATTACCTGCAGTTCATCTCTCTCATAGCCTGGGGCTCTCATGTACAGTGGAGAAATGCCATAGTCTGAACTAACACTGCAAGATCTTGCCTTCATGAAAGGATCTGGGAGTGGACTGTTGCGGTAAGTACTGCCATTGTGATTTGATAACAAGTTTATCTGTAAAGAAAAATGACAGAATATCAACCAAGTGATTGTCGTACTCCTTCTTTTTAACTGAAGGGGCTCAAAACCACACCTTCTAAAGAATGAGGGCTACTCCTTACAAGGATGTGGTCAAGGCAAAGGAGGAAATTCAGCCCAAGGACTAGTAATACCCATTTTCTCTAAACCATGCGATAACAAGCTTCACCCCTTAAATTTCAAAATGTTCTCCTAGAAATATATTGAAAGATGATGAAAGTATGCCAATTTCCCCTTCTTTCCTGCACTCGAAAGTTTGCATTAATTCAGGAAAACCTAAAATCCCTTTTGAAATTTACAAATCCTCCCCCCCCCCCCCCCCCCCCNAAATGACAGAATATCAACCAAGTGATTGTCGTACTCCTTCTTTTTAACTGGGGGGTGGGGGTGGGGGGTGGAGTTGCGGGTGAGGGGCGTGGAATGTCTTCCTTAACTCATATGACACGGAGAAATCACAGACTGCTGCTGGCAATCTGGCTAGTTATTAGATCATACAAATACTGGTTAGCACACTTTGCAGTTTTAAAAACTAATAAGCATTATGAGGGAGATAATAAAGACAGTTGACATCTGAGACTTTTATCAATTAACGGCTACATTTGGGAAGCTTCACATGAGAAATATGGAACTAAAATGTTCACATAGTGATAGATGTTTTATGTTTACTATCATGACTATAAAACATAAGATTGAAGCAAATACCTAGACTGACTAAAGAAAGTTACAGCGCCCTAGTAATAAATGGAGGTATTATCCATTTTAAGTACTCACAGGTATCAAACTTGGCTGAGAAGAAGTACTATTGGCTCTCTCTTTTCCAATAGGGTTTGGCAACTTAGCATCTGATCTGCCATTTGTCTGGGAAGAGCAAACACACAATAAATGTTACAAAACATGTGCCTCAAGTTTGAGAACTTTGCTGCAAACAGCAGCAACAAATGCCTCTTTTCCCTAATATGCAAGAGATTTCCACCACAAGTAATCTTACAGTCAAACCTCAACATTAAGTGTTCCTGGAAGAAGTATACCTTGTTATCATGTATGAATTTTACATGCAGAGATTCATTTTCATTCTACCATTCTGTTGTTCAGGTAGACCTTGATATTAAGTATTCCCAAATAATAAATATACTTTTCCCATGCACCGTGGGCATAGTGTGATTCTACTGTACTTGCAAAATTATCTAACAGCGTAAAGCTCCTCTAGAGAGACAAATGAAAATTTTTCTCTCAAAGGGGTTGGTGGTGAGAAGTCACAAGCTGCCGTGTGAAATCTGTGCACTCACCCTATTTTTGGTGACAACAGCAAAATACACTAAAGCCTACCTCCTTGCTATGTAGTTCATCTTTCTGTGATATAGACTCCAGCTTATTGGAAGTGTCTGACTGAGGCAAGACATTCGTCACAAAAGCTGCTAATGAGTTGCTACCTATACTAGTCAATACATCTCGTACTGAAGTAATTTCCTCTGCAATTTAAAACAAGAACAAAGGTTAGTATGTAATAAAATCTAATAACTCAGAACACAGCAATAAAAATGTTTCCTCAGATAAAAAATTGTTTGTTTTTTATCACTGCCATATTTTTATCAACATACCCTTCTCTATTAGCTGAACTTTCCATATCACCCCAACATCATTACTGAATCAACAGTTTTATCATTTTCCTTCTCCCTCCTCCACATCAGGTAAAAGAAAAGACTGACAGACTGATAGATAATGTGAAGCACAAAATTCCATGAATCTGGTTACCTTATAAACATATAACCTTAGGAGTATTACAGATGGAACCATGGCTTTCTGTTATTTCTCACCCATGAATGGAAGACAAACATAAATCTAACACCTTCAGATACAATACTATGAGATGCAGGACTTACGTTCTACATGCGCAAAAGCACAAAAAGCCCCCCTTGGACAGCAGTTTGTTTGAACCATATCATTACACTTGGTAGATTTGTAAATCTGAAAAGAAAGGGTAAAATATGTAAAACACATAAGCAGTGACACTTACAGCAGCCTGAATATGAACATACAAGTACACAAGCTATAAACCTACATATACAATAGCTTCTGACAACTTTAGCAAGACATGACTTACAATGGAACAAGGATCATTTCACTTGGAGCTGTGTAGCTGAATGGTTACTGCAGGACCTGTAGCAATAGGTTAGATTCCTATCATGGTTGTTTTATAAGAGACTGTGGGAAAACTGTCATTCATGTCCATTCTCCTGCTGAATGGGTATCTCGCTACAGGCAAGTAAGGGTATTGGCCGAATTTTAGTCATCACTATAAATGGCAAATGCACTCCCCCAGCGAAATATCAACTGTTGGGGTAATAATAATGGGAGCTTTAGCCTAGAAATAAGTTATTACTATTATTACTTTCCCAGTTGTAACAAACACTTCGGGAAAGGGCATTGAAAAAGAGAGACACATACACGTAAGCAGTGCTTTCTCATGGTAATATCAGGTAGGAGAAACATTCCTCCCTTGTCATAATTTTGAGAGGTGATTTGTACATTTTTAAAGGGATTTTACATTTTTCTCACGTACTGCAACTTTGGAGTTCAAGAAAGAAGAGGAGATTGAAGCACATTCATTGAACTTTAGAGGGATTTTGAAATTTAGGGGATAAATCATGTGATTGCGCGGTGTGGAGGACACAAGAGTATGTGAAGTACTTGAGATAGATGCACTAAAAGGCAAACTGTACCTCTGGATGAAACTGCTGCTCTGTCCTTGTGTGACAGTAGGAACAGTTATCCCCACTTTCACACTGTGTGGGGTCGCCCCATTCATCACCATGCTTCACATTAGGGCATGGTGTAGATCTGTCATAAAGAAAGCACTTTGTGAAAAAATTAGCCCATCTCTTGTTTAGGGAAATGACAAAAATTTCTTCCCTCATTATCTTTATCATGTGTAGTCCATGACCGTCAATCAATAGCAAAGATAAGTAAATTCTGCTCCATGCTCCTGCTATATGTAAAACCTTCCCACTCTTTATATAACTGATTCCCATCATATATCTCTAAGGCATTCTGCAAAAAGAAAACCTGCAAGAGCATTAATGCTCCTATAAACCCAAATACTTTTTATGTTATTTACATGACTACCTCAGGCATTAAGCAATCTTCTCATTTCCCAGCATCCATTCTTACTATAAAAATAATGCAGCAGAGCAGCAAGCAATCAAATACATCCCAGTAAACTGTATTAAAGACACCAGTCACAGTTCTATAATCAATAATAGATACATGACAATATTCAATATTTCTCAGATTTCACAACTTGCATTATCATATGAAGATTAATGAATATGAAATCTGACTTATGCATAATTAAATTTACTCACCGATATTTAAACTGCTTTGGACTCCTTCGTCTGTCTCTGTTGTTGTGAAACTGTGGACAAGCGTAACCCTGGCGGCACAAACGTGGAGGGCGCTTGCATGGCTCTGTCTTGTAGTTGGCCAATACAAAATTTGTATCTGAAGAGGTGCAAAACAATATAATCAAAACCTCAGCAAAAATAAAAATACAAAGAACACCATTTGTCATCAACTGTAGCAAATTAATAGTGCCATGCAGAGCAAGCAATTTCAAATAATATACAATGCACAAAGCCAACGAACAACATGTAATGTCTCATGATACAACAAAAAAGCGATTTTTGAGAAAACTGGTTTTTGCTATGACAAAATTCTTCACAAATTTGTGTACCTATATTAAAGACAACTGCAGTTTTGTAAAAATCTTGTGTCAAGAGATGAGTATGTACATGTAGATCATGAAGTGGTTAAGAAGGGAAAATCAGTACACACCATTTTGTTATGTCATTTTTGTCATATTCTCCTCCACTATGGAAGTTTCAGCTTAACATTGGCGAAGAGCATGATGGTAATAGTATCAACATTGAGTCAATAGTCAAACAACAATTTAAATGGATTTCAGATCTGATATTTCTCTTTATGAATTTCCTTGTTAAAGTGTGTTACATGGAAACATACATCAGCCCCCTGACAGGGTCATCCACACTTAAGCTTTTCTTATACTGTGTGGAAACTACAACTGGTGATTTCTTGAAAACACACTACGGCAAATGTGCAGACTCAAAACATATACTCCTGATAGCTTCTTGTTCATGTTTTACAACTGCCAAATTCATATTCATAGTAAACTGCCTACCATTCCACCTTGGATCCTCAGCAAGAACCTTGTCTTTCTCCAAAGAGCTTGGGGATGTTGAAGTTTTATCTATTAGCTCCATAGATGGCTGCATCTCAGTTGAATCATAGACAGGTGGACGCACATCATGGACGCCATGCGCAAAGGCACAATGAGGTCCATTCTTGGTGCAATGACCTTTGGAGTCAGTTTCATAAATACATGTTCCTGTCTTGTAATATCTTAAGTGATATCTCCTCTCTGTATCCCCAGCTGTTCTGTGCAGAAATGGGCAGCTGCAAAAGATAAAGTAAATCATTCAAATAGACTACAAACAACAATAAGCCAGGAACAAGTTCAACAAGACAAGCCATTGTGGAAAAGCAAGGCAATTTTGATACTAAATATTATTTTAAAGATGTGCGATGCCATCATTTTTTGTTGTTGAGGACTGCTTGAAATAAGGAAGTCTTCCTACAGTAATTTCACAGGAAAAAGAAAGCTTCATATGAGTAGTATTCATTAGTTATTCCAACAGTTTTCAATGACTGAATATAATCCTGGTCTTCATTACAAATATACCCAGATTGATATCTAAACTTGTCATTAATCTAAGAATTTAGGGACAAAAATCATAAAGACTATTCCAAAGTAAACATGTAAACATGAACTGTTAAATTTAGTTACCCCTCACTAAATATAACTCATATGGTATATTAGACATAAAGAAAATACAGAGGTTCAGAAACACTTGAATTCGCTATAATATACAGTTGAGCATGAACACATTGAACACACTGATGTTGAAATCATGGCAAACAAAACTTGCACACCCACATTTATTTCTGTATATTTGTGCTTCATATAATCCTCAAAATTCAGCAAACTTGAATAAGGCGAGATGATCTCAAAGAATTCAAGTTATCAATACTCAACTGCAGGTAATCAGGCCTTTTCACTAACAGGAGAATTTAATTCTAATTAAACCTCTACTACCACTAGGGAAGAAATCTATCTGTGTTTTCTCCAGACTGCAATCGTGAGATTCGCCCTTTAAATGTTCTCAAAAAAAAAAAAAATACATTGAACCCATGCAGACTTCTTTCCTGCACTCCCAAAGTTTGCATTATTTGAGAAAGCCTAAAATTCCGAAAAAAATTTGCAGTTAAGTTTTATTTGGTGCTATATTACATAATGCTGTTATTTTCTATTACATTAGACATTTCTTTCCTCTGCTAGAATAAACATCGACATCTGATGGTCTGAAATCGCCAACAATGCTTATGGACACAGAAAGAAAAAAGACAAAACATCATTACATCTTTATAAACACCTCTTTTTACCCTAGAGTACTTGTAATATTGTAACTATGTCAGTGCAATGTAATCCCAATAAAGTTATCATTAGGCTAGGATGACATCAAGCAAACATACTATCGCAAGACATTTTTAATTCACAACAAATAAGAAATGGAAATTTTAAGACTTCCCTCCTCTACTCCAACTGTAAGAAGAAGAAGAAGAAGAAGAAGTGAGAACATCAAAGGTTTTAGAAACAATGCCCATTAAACAAAAAAAATTAAAGCTCTATTCGACATGGGCTCTGTAGTGTTCAAATATTTGAGGTAGCATCTAGTCTAGGATGCCTGCCTCTTATCACCGACAGGGAAAAGAATTTGGAGGTTATGCTCAGCAGCCAGGGTCTAAAGAGGTAGGCAAATTTTTCTCTCCGATTCTTGACCACTTTCTTTCAAAGTTTCTGTCTTTATATTTCTTTTTGATGCAATACATTGTACACACAACAGCAATGAATCTCTGAGATAGTATACAGCCTTTTTGAGTATCAGCAAAGAAACCTAGTTAATGCTGAAAAAAATCATCTTGCCAATGTTGGTAAATGACTTATTCTGAAGATGATGTTTGTACATTTTAGTAAACATTTAGAACTAAATGAATTGTATTAGACATGTACGATAATATATTAGTAATCTCAGATTCATAGATTACATAGACACTAACATCCGCATACCTCTGTTCCTTTCTCTCCCCATCTCCTTTCTGCTCCTTAAACATCGAAGACCAGATGTTCTACTCATTGTGATTTGATTGAGTGTCCTGCATTTAGTACACAGAAGACATCTATTCTTTTTTTCTCAGTTACACAATGGGCCTTTCATCTCATTTGATGAACCCATTTGAATCAAATAGGGCAATCAGATTTAAAACAGCATTACTCCCTACGAGCA
>JAWQUT010000247.1:594214-605104 GCA_033807755.1 Ellobium chinense
TAAGTCACGTAATTCGTCCAAATCGTGCATATCTCCATCATAGATTTGGCCTGTTGCCTCACGAAATAGACGTAAACCTTCATCCATCACCTCAGAAATAATTACCTCACTTCAAACTTCGCTCAAAAAGCAACCACACGTCCGATTTCAATCAAACAAGGACTGTTAGGAAGTTCGTTTTTCGTACTTTCAAAATCCGCAGTTTGTATTCCATACAGCGGTGTTTAAAAATGCCGTTGGTTCTTGACAACGGAACGAGTAAAATCGGCGACGCGTGGCGACTGGGACGGTAATCGATAGAGGCGACGCCCGGCGACTATGGCCGGTAAATGGTTAAACAAATCTACTTGTAGTTAGTTACTTTTTTTAACAAAAGTAGTCTTTGTAGTTAATTACCTTTTTACCAAAAGTAATCTAATTGTAATTAATTACTTTTTAGTTTAACAACCCTATTTATTACAGAATAAGATTAATGGATTTACAAACTAGACCATTATTTCCAGTACATGAGTTACAGCTTTCATGTGACTCGAGGGTCATCTAAAGTCATTTACAGCAGAACATATGTCTATTGGATAAACCATGGTAGAAAGATACTTTATTCCAACCCAAAATTACTTGTCCAATGAAAATGCTGTCGGCTTAAAGTATTATTAAGCAATAATACCATTCAAATTACCACTTGATAAATATTGCCAATGTACTGGCATTAAGCTGGAAGGAAATACTGGGTGAAACCATTTGGGTTTCTAATTTATTCTTTTTTTAAAGGATAGGCCCTATCCCTATTTTTAATACACATAATATGCTTCAATTAGCTTATGCTAATACCTATTTACTCTGAATGTATCGCAAATATGAAATTAAAAATAAACAAAACTTCAGACCAAAGAAAAAAAAAAAATTCATTTCGAAGTTGAAAATTTTCTGCTTTTTCCTGTTCCCCAATTTCTCATCATCCCCATGACTGTGCTGTTATCCCATTTTCAAGGAAACCGTAACCCACAATCATTGTATAATAACAGTCTATTTTGGTAACCTTACATCATAGCTAAATATAACTATGATGCGATTTTCAACGATCTACCAAACAGCCTTGGTTTTTGTTGTTTTTTTAATTGATACTTTGGCAAAATGACATAATTTAGTCTCACTCAGCTGCAACCGCTCAAATTAATGCAAAGACAGCTCCAACAGCCCATGAGGAATTTAGTCAGTAAGACAGGAAGAGGAGCTCCAGCTCCCACAAACAAAGAAGATCCTACTCCGCCGGTTATAGCAAGCTGCTTTGTCAATGGGGTAGAGCCATGTCAAGTTCAACTTCAGGTCAAGGCCTTTCATAACATGACCTAAATTTAGCCCACAGCTGATTCTGTTTTGATACAATAACAAATCGATTATTATATGTAGCTGCCACGATAATATACTTTTCATTTTCAGTGATGAAGTATTCAGTTATACTTACTTAGCATGTCAAGAGTTACTTGTGAATGAACGACTGCTGGCCTAAATTTAGCTGAATACGTGATTTTCTTTGTTGTCATGTGCCAGACAGGAAACCTCGACCTCATCGAACCAAACTAAATCACAATATTGCACAAGGCCACGTAATACTAACCTAACGTTACAACTATCCACTCAGAAAAGCATTACTGATATTTGTCCATTGTGAAAACACTCCGTACTCATTATCGTTTACTCTCACAGGTCTGTAACAATTTCACTCTTTCACTTTTCGCATCCTCATTCGGGTTCTCATAGAATCACAAAGATGGCTGCCATGTTTGTTTACATCACACACGCGTCGTCCATGTTGGTACCGTTAGTTAATTAACACGCTAAACAAACCAATCCAAAATCCTGAAAGCCACACTAAAACAGCTTAGTTGGCTGCCTGAACCAATGCACCAAATACAGCAAAGCATTGGTAGTGATCAAATTCAAGAACTAGACTAGAAGTGAATCGCAGTTTATCCTAAGCTGAGCGTGACAGTTTCCCACCAAAAAAATTCGAACACAACACGAAGGAGCAGCAACACTACTTACTCGTCTCCGTCAGGGCATATTCCAGTTGTTTCATCATATTTTGTGCAGTAAATATCTGGGCTATATGAGAAAGTGCCGTCTCGTTTCCGAACTGGACGTCTTCGCCTCTGGTTCAGAAAATGCCAGTGAAAGCAAGTGAACGGTCTGTGTTGTTGACATTTGTGCTGGAGAAAGAGCTCGCATTGCTGAGTGCGAAATTCTTTTAAATACCTGAAATAGAAATGTTATTTCAATGATTATTTGGATTTTTGGAAATTCACAACATCATAATATATTCAAATGCTCGACAAAGGTTACTTACATGTAATGATGTGGTTTTTCAGTTTGGATAGGGGCTGACGATGCATCTGAGGCCGACGGCATTTTGTTGTCAATAAAGAATTCTACTGCGCATATTCTTTGCGCAGAGGGAATGCCTATTTCGATTGGTCGTCGGGGTCACATGGCGGGGTTTCCCCTACATTACGTCATTGAGAGCACCTGTTATCAGCCCTGAACGAGGTCATATTTACAGTGTTCCTTTCTCATGTAGGCTACAACATGGTTGGAAAATCAGCTTCATCATTTGCTGCTCATGCCCTATAGCTTGCACTAAATTTCACGCACATTTCTTTTTAACGCTCTCCTCTCCCCCAAATCTTTCCTGTAGGGCATGGAAATGGATGTGGGAATAAGAATAGGGGTGGAAATAAGTGAGATCTCGGTGAAAGTGACAGTACTGCTGACCTGCAGTGATGTTTTTGTTCCTTCTTTTCCCTATTTTGTGTGCTGGTGCTGGTGCTGGTGCGTGTGTGTGTGTGTGTGTGGACGTGAACTAGACTACATATTTTTGCGCCTCTGTAATTATGCTCGTCATATTCTAATTGCTATGCTTCATCTGTATTGTTTGCTCATATGTATACTATGTATTGTAGTAAATAGAAAGAAAATGGATTTGGTTGTTTGGTCTGTTGGTGTTGTGGTTGTTGGTGATGATGAAGAGCGGCGGGGAGGCGAGCTTGGCTATGGGCTTTAGCCTAATTCGAACCTCAACCGGCAGCCGCAGTTGTTGCAAACAGACGTCAGGAACACAGCCGTATAGAATGGACGACATTAAAGTTCATTTACATTTAATGCAGATAGCATGTTATAACTGCATCCAGACTACAGTACCAGCCAGCCTTATGAGGAGAATGCATGAAGAGCCTCTCAGGAGCCAGATGTGGGCTCGACTGCGCTAAGGCGTAGACTTTGACTGACTAACACCAGACTCGAACTCAAAACCCGACTCTTCCTCAAGGGGAAATTGATGTGAAATATAACATGGTTAGGCGGACATATCGGAGAGCTGCTATGTCAGAGGCCTCTAGCCTAATCTTGCGATGCGCTAATTTGGCATCACTGTGGGGAAAATGGACAATGGTTGGAAAGTTAACGGAAGCTGGCAGGGTAGCTGTGCAAGTTACATCAACATGTCATACATCAAATTGTAGGGCATAGCAAGATAAATAAGTTGTACAGATCATTCCAAGTCATTAGAAAACTGACAACTAGAAAACATGATCTAAAGATGCTGCGAGGCAGCTTACCTACTTCTGTTGCATAACATTAAGTGCCAATAACTCAGCGAAGAAATAACTGTATATGTCATAAATGAAAGTGCAAATGATTTGTCTCAGACATAAATTTGATGAATGTCGCTTTAGTGGTTACTGAAAAAATCATAGGTACTGGCATGAAAGCACAAATTTACTACAGTATAATCCTAGCTTATGAAGTTATTGATATTGTTATTATATTACACTTGGGGTTGAGCTCTCTTGCCTTCATGCCGTTGGCCTCACTCAGCAATGGGAACAGAACCACAGAATTAATCTTTATATTATATTATATTATATTATATTATATTATATTATATTATATTATATTATATACTTTTTAATAGGAATTTGAGAAGGGCACTCATATCACCACCAAAAGTACCAGAGATAGTTCAGAACGTTACAGAACGTTCAGCGCGTTACAAAACGTTCAGAGCGTTACAGAACGTTCGACTATCTTTGCTAGTAATAAGTAGTACTTCCTTGCAAGTTTACTGGCAATACTGAAAGTAATTTTTTAAACACACTTCGAGAAACGCGTTCATCCTAGTCAGCATAAGAAAGATTTGCGAGGTGTTTCAGTCGTCCCACGTCAAATGGTGTTGTCCCTCTCCACACAGTGTCATGTGAGCGTTTGCTTTGTTCTGGAAATAGGGTTTAAATGTTAGTGTCGTAAATGGCGAGAAAAAGGATGTTTGTTTGTTGTTTGGTCTGTTGGTGTTGTTGTTGTTGTTGATGAAGATGAAGAGCTGCGGGGAGGCGAGCTTGGCTATGGCCTTTAGCCTAACACGAACCTCAACCGGCAGCCGCAGTTGTTGCAAACAGACGCCAGGAACACAGCCGTGTAGAGTGGACGACATCAAAGTTTATTTACATGTATGCAGTGCTGATAGAATATTTTGACATCAGTCGCAGTTTCCAGACTACCAGCCAGCCTTGTGGGGAGTATGCGTGAAGAGCCTCGCAGGAGCCAGATGTGGGCTCGACCGCGCTGAGGCGTAGACTCCGACTAACGCCAGACTAGAACTCAAAACCAGCCTAACTCAGGGGGAAATTGGTGTGAAATATAACATGGTCACGCGGACATATCGGAGAGCTACTATGTCAGAGGCCTCTAGCCTAATTTTGCGATGCGCTAATTTGGCATCAGTGTTGGGAAAATGGACAATGGTTGGAAAGTTAACGGAGGCTGGCAGGGCAGCTGTACAAATTACATCAACATGTCATACATCAAATTGTAGGGCATAGCATTAGCAAGATAAATAAGTTGTACAGATCATCCCAAGTCATTAGAAAACTGATAACTAGAAAACATGATCTGAAGGCGCTGAGACTGAGAGGCAGCTTATCTACTTCTGTTGCATAACATTAAGTGCCAATAACTCAGCGAAGAAATAACTCTATGTCATAAATGATAGTGCAAATGATTTGTCTCAGACAGATGCTTAAGTGACATAACTTGATAAATGTCGCTTTAGTAGTTACTGAGAAAATTACAGTTGAGTGCTGGCATGAAAGCACAAAAGTTAAATGTTGAAGTTATAAAAAAATGTACATTGTTATGGAACAGGCTTAGAAATGGACATCATGTGAAAAACTGAAAAACTGGGAGATAACTCACACAATTAAATTTTATGAGTCTTATAAACTTCAGTCATGTCCCCTGACACACAGTTGAATGCACTGAGGTAGAAATCAGAGTTGAGATTGTATGAAAATCTTGAAGAATAAAATGTACCGTAAGTGGAGAAAATGGACAATGGCTGGAAAGTTAACGGAGGCTGGCAGGGTAGCTGTGCAAGTTACATCAACATGTCATAAATCAAAATAGGGCATAGCAAGATAAATAAGCTGTACATATCATCCCAAGTCATTAGAAAACTGATAACTAGAAAACGTGATCTGAAGATGCTGAAACTGAGAGTGAGAGGCAGCTTACCTACTTCGATTGCATAATATTAAGTGCCAATAACTCAGCGAAAAAATAACTGTATGTCATAAATGATAGTGCAAATGATTTTGTCTCAGACAGATGCTTGAGTGACATAAGTTTGATGAATGTCGCTTTAGTGATTACTGAGAAAATTACAGTTGAGTGCTGGCATGAAAGCACAAATTTACTACACTATAGTGCGTCCCAAAATAAATGGAACAGGTTGTTTTAGATTTGCTCCGAAACTGCCGGACAGAAATTATTCAAACTTTGGCAAAGAGTCTCTCTCCGTTTGTCTTAACTGGAACATATTTTTATCTTAGAATTGGTCCACAAACGGAAAAGTTTGCTTCTTTAAGCTATATAAATGTTGAAACAGGTCACTTTGCGCAAAGATTAGAGTGCCTACAATTTGACACACCAATGTCAGCTCCACATAACTGCAAATGTTTGACTTCAAATAAATGCAACACCCCTCATAAAAGAGTGGCGGCAATCGCTGAGAAAGTGTGCATCGTTACTGAAGGAACATATAAATAGTAATATGTAATTAATTTCCGAATATCTTTTGTTGCCTACTATTAGCAATGCAATCATGGCAAGCTGTGAACAAAGCAGCAGCAAGCAATGAAGCCACTCCCAGAAATATGTGCACAAAATCTGGGCTTTCATAATTGAAAGATTTGTATATGTTTCTTTACAACGTTAGTCTAGCAGCAAGGCTAAAATATACGTACACTGGTTAAGAAAGTGCTTTAATTATTTTTTTTTCGCACTGACAAATCATGTGAACGCCACGCATCAATACAATCATACAAAGAACGGAACTCATCCACATCGTGTGATTCAGTTGTTATTAGCACAGATTACATCGATTAGCCCTTTCGTTACGTGGGACAGCAACCATATCAGTTATGTCAGATCACTACGGTGATAATGTAAAGAACATTGCAATGAGAGCATTGCAGTGTCACACTGGAGAAGCCACAAAGAAGTCTCTCCTGACCTCAATCCACCAGCCCCTGAAGAGAACAAGTGAACTGCTCGGCATCCCCCAATCTACCCTTTGCCGTTGGAGAGACGGTACACAAAAGGGGATTTGCCCAGAAAACCGTGGAAGAAACAGTTACTGTACACTGGATAACTTCGACCTGGATATTGTCAATAGAAGAATCTATACAATGCAATGTTTGAAAAGGGTATTTATGTCACCGTTCGACGACTTCAGCAAAAGCTCGCTGAGTATCACGACCTCCACGTTAGGCGGTCGACGCTTCACCGTGCTGTGAAGTCACTTGGCTTTCAATTTAAACGGACAGAAAGCGGCAGAAGGTGAGCCGATATCAAACAATTAGAGAGAGAGAGAGAGAGAGAGAGAGAGAGAGAGAGAGAGAGAGAGAGAGAGAGANAGAGAGAGAGAGAGAGAGTAATTAGTCGAAAGAGAGGGAGAGAGAATGACAATGAGAGTAACACACAAAACACTGCCAGTAACAATATGTAATGATGAAATGTGATGTAACATGCACGCCGCATTGCCCGTGGGACGACCATGTCGATACGTCACGTCATTATGTGCAAAAACAAAGCGTCAATTAAGCCCCCCCCCCTCAGCCCCCCAGCCACCAAATCACGCCGATTTATACCCAGTAGAACTGGTCTGGGCTCAGGTGAAAGAAACTGTCTCACGGAACAACTGCCAGTTCACTTTGAAACCCACATTTTCCTTGACCGAAGACGCAATCAAGAGGGTCACTGTCACAGACTGGCGAAAAGCGATTCAGCATGTTCAAGAGGTTGACCAGGAATACATCACGAAAGATGGAATAAAGCAGAGACATGCGCCAGTTATAATTAATTTTGATGAATCCACCTCATCTTTATCCTCGTCCTCGTCTGACGAGAATGACTAGCTTTGTTTTTGTAGTATGTGAAAGTGAAACTTCAGTTTGATGCATCGATTAACAATAATTTCAACCCGTCACTTTCCATCTTTGCATTTGACTTACGTATTGTAGTAAATTTGTGCTTTCACACCAGCACTCAACTGTAATTTTCTCAGTAACCACTAAAGTTACATTGATCAAACTTATGTCACTTAAGCATCTGTCTGAGACAAATCATTTGCATTATCATTTTATTAAATACAGTTATTTCTTCGCTGAGTTCAACTGAAGTAGGTAAGCTGCCTCGCAGCACCTTCAGATCATGTTTTCTAGTTACCAGCTTTCTAATGACTTGGGATGATCTGTACAACTTATTCATTTTGCTATGCCCTACAATTTGATGTATGACATGTTGATGTAACTTGCACAGCTACCCTGCCAGCCTCCGTTAACTTTCCAGCCACTGTCCATTTTCTCCACATTGATGCCAAATTAGCGCATCGCAAGATGAAGCGAGAGGCCTCTGACGTAGTAGCTCTCCGATATGTCCGCGTAATCATGTTACATTTCACACCAATTTCCCCCTGAGTTAGTCTGGTTTGGAGTTCGAGTCTAAACAAACTAACCAAGACAAGTAGACAGCGACAGACCCCCACCCCCTCCCCTCCCCACCAACCCAAACCCAACTTGTAATTTAANAAGCATGCATACTAACCAACACCGCGGCGCCAATCCAAAAGGAGTGGGTCAAAAAAAAAAAGTGTTAGTCTACGCCTCAGTGCAGTTGAGCCCACATCTGGCTCCGGCGAGACTCTTCACGCATTCTCCCCACAAGGCTGGCTAGTAGTCTGTAACTGCGACTGATGTCAAAATATTCTGTCTGCACTGCATACATACATGTAAAATAAACTTTGATGTCGTCCACTCTACACGGCTGTGTTCCTGACGTCTGTTCATAACAACTACTACTAACCGGCTGAGGCTCGAGTTAGGCTACAGCCCATAGCCGAGCTCGCCTCCCTGCCGCTCTTCTTCATCTTCAACACCACCAACAGACCAAACAACAAACAAACATCCTTTTTTTTCACTCAATTTACGACAGTATTGTTATTTACGTTTGTTTTGCAACTGTCCTTTATCCGGTTGCTTCGATTGGGTGAACTTTGACGTTTGTCACCAGGCGAAGATTTGCCAGTCACAAGAAACAAATGCTTGCATTGTTGCAAGTGTTTATGTTCACTTGATTGAAGTGAGACGTTTTATATGTATCAACAGTAAGAAAGTTTTTTTTTAAAAAATGCAGATTTGTTTCAGTGTATGGAAGTCGTGTTATCTAACAGTGCGCATTATCAGCCATGTGGTCTGAAGAAGTGAAAAAACTTGAACGTCCTGCTACAATCAAATTTTGTTCTTCTTTATCATAAAGTTCGTCACTGGGATTGTGAACGAAAGTTTCTGTGACAAATCTGCAACCAAAATGCATGTAACAACAATGAATCACACAGCATTTTTGTGATGTAATTCTGCATAGAAGTACTTATGCACTTGAAGTGATATTGATAAGTTGCGCACCATCTGCACAAAAACCTCTAGGAAAGAGTAGTGTACTCCTGAATCCCTTCACTACGTCATGTTTATTAAGCAGTGGCGTCACCGTAATTGTGCAGTCTCAGCAGCGTGAATATAGGAGCTGAACAGGCCTACTCGATAAGAGGAACGTTTAGGACTTTATGTTACTTCCGGGACATACCATGAGTCTCAGAGCTGTTTGTAGCAAAACAAAACAGAGCAAACATGTATGTCATACTGTATAAAAAGCGAGTTAAATCTCCCCGTCGACTTTTTGTAAGTAATGATGCAGTTACCTGAAAGCTAATGCGTCTCTCCTGTGCGTGACAAACAATGACATCAAACCGTAAACACCCTAATTATTGCGTAAAGTGACAAAGTTCAAATTTTATATAGCGTTAAGACGCAAACTTTTCCGTTTGTGGACCAATTCTAAGATAAAAATATAATCCAGTTAAGACAAACGGAGAGAGACACTTTGCCAAAGTTTGAATAATTTCTGTCGGGCCGTTTCAGAGCAAATCGCAAAAAACCTGTTCCGTTTAATTTGGGACGCACAATAATAAACGCTGGGCAATAACAATAAATAAATCCGAAGCAGTTTGCGCCATGCTTGCCAATATAAGCATTACGTAGAATTCAGCGGGTTTTTAACACACATTGACAGTCGAGTTGTAAATATTTGTCGGGAGGAGGTGATAACCGGGCGGGGTTATGAGATGGTTTTGGGGAGAGAGGGGATGAGGAAACGTGAACTGTGAAAAGGAACCCCAAGCCAAACGATTATGTTTTAGAGGCTACTGACACAAATTCCGGGACGTTCCTGCACTGTGTTAATAATACATGAAGGCTTTCATGACACGAGAAGGTCAGATATCTTTTACAATCATGAAGTTCCCACACTTGGCGTAACAGCGCTACAAACAGTGGCATGGGCTAATAGGGGTGGATTTTGGGTTCCCGAGACCCTGGACTGGAGAAAGGTACGCACTTACTCTTAGCATTGCCGAAAGAGGCAAGAGGGGAGAAGAAAACGGCAGTCAGAAGGGGAGGGGGGAAGGAAGGGAGGGAGGGAGTTATAACGTGTCTACTTTTTGTATTCCATGTATACCTAATGAATCATGAGACTCCTTTCCCGCCGTCTACATGCTGATTCTGTGGCCGACCAGTTAATATTCAGGTAATTATGGAAATCCCACGGGACAACTCTGCCCGGGTCCCTGCGGTACTGAAACCATGCTGGAGACAAACTCTGCCATAACAATGATTTTGAAAATAACAAAATAAATAGGCATATTCGTCTGACGCCTCCCCGCTCCTTTTCGTCTCTCTGTCCGTCCGGTCTGTCCGTCCGTCCGTTCGACCGTCCATCCGCCCGTCTGTCTGTCTGTCTGTCTGTCTGTCTGTCTGTCTGTCTGTCTGTCTGTCTGTCCACGCTCCTCTTTATCTCTTCTTGTCCTCTGGCGTGGTGACTCCTATTCCTAAAGGTTAATATTTACTCGAGACTGAAACAGCGGTAAGGTATACAGGTTGCGAGAGAGAGAGAGAGAGAGAGAGAGAGAGAGAGAGAGCGAGAGAGAGAGAGAGAAAGAAAAAAAAAAGGGGGAAAGACACTGTCTTGTGCGCCATGTGCAGATATCCGTACTTCCGTGAATCAGCAACAACAGCACTTCAGTGCAAGCGCTCATTTGATATGAATGCACTGCATAACTGCAACAGGCCGTTTAAGCTACCGCAAAAATATGATTAAAACCAAAAAAAAGGGATACCACTTTAGATGTGCTAAAATGTAGATAACCCTGTTACTGTCTTTGGCTTTTCATCATATTATCGCAAGCACTTAGTTAATTTTGTGGTAGCCTACTGCTATATTGTTGCC
>JAWQUT010000247.1:608795-641824 GCA_033807755.1 Ellobium chinense
GGGGGGGGGGGGGGATAACATTCCACAAGCATTCATTCAACGGCTGATTGGATCAGTGAGACGACGGCGCCAGGCTGTCATCGGAGCCCGGGGAGAACACACAAAGTACTGACTCTGTGAGTTTTCAATTTAGGGGTGTTGCGCCCTACTGTGATTTTCGTGATGTAAATCAGTGTAAATCAAATTTCTTTTGTACCACAATGATCACAATAAAATGCCGTTTCAGAAAATATATTCACTACTACTGTGTGTACTTCGTCTTTTTATAATCCAGGCTGAAAACCATACACACTTTATTTTTTCCGTCAGTATATATTTTCGGCCTTGGTCGTAAGGAACGACGACTGTTATCACTTAACAAGACTAACACCCCATTTTACGAATGGGCAGGCAGGCAACGCACCAGCGGCGAAAGAATACCTAGCGCACCGAAAGGCATCATAGACGAATGCATTAGACTCCGTGAAAAAGTTGGACGATTGGCGAATCGGGCGGATTGAAAAGATATATCGGAGATTGTATTTCGTTGACATACACATTCTTTTTTTTAAAAAAAGGGTACAAAAAATAAAGAGGACTGATGTGTATAGTTACTTTTTGTGTATTTTTCTACGAATTTAGGTGAAAACCGCATGTTTTTACGTTACGTAGTTCTCAAGAAATCTGTGACACAAATTTGGCTGAAGCGTTTTATTAATATAGAATATAGATAATAATATGGGTTTTTACTAGTCTAGACCTTTTTTTGTTGTTGTTGCTGTTTTGTTGCAGCATCGGGTTTTTTTTAAATTTTCTTTAGCTGTAAACTTATAGTGCAGTAATGAAAAACGCAAAAAAGTAATCATTTGGGTTTTCAACAATAATCATTAAGTTAAGCCCAACACAAGACGGCGGCCTTTGGACTGCAATGCTAAGTAGACTCGGCCTAGCCGGGCTTAGGCCTAAAAATAAGAAAGCTTGATGGCTGGATTGCCTTCGTAACCTACTTCAGACGCAGCGCACAGTCTGTTCGGGAGCGGAAAAGTCTGAGAGATCAAGTCCTGCGAGGCCTTCGACCGACCCAGTTCGCTAATAGTAATACGATAAGTAGGTCGTCACTAGAATAATAATGGTGGTATTTGACTAGAGTAGAATTTGATACCATCAAACGTTTAGAGCTAACTACAAGGCATTTTCATTGCCAACGGAACCAGGACTAGACTAGACTAGACGTCTAGGTAAGATACTGCAAATAAGAATGCGCAAAATGCTTGAAGCATCTAGTATTACTAAATTAAATTATAGATTTATGCAAAATTGGATACTTTGATGGTGTGGTGGGAACACTAGGGGAGAAGGTTGCAAGAAGCCAGGCCCTTATATTTTCGTAGAGATTGTAACGCACATAACCTGGTGTGCAACTTACCGGCTTGAGTGCATTAGATTTCTATGGAAAGTTGCACATAGAAGTCCTGAATGATGCATTCTTTTCACTCAAGCTGGCTTGACTCAAGGAGTCAAAGATGATGATCTCCAGACAATTGTCATTTGTGATAGACTAGTGCCAGTTGTTTGAAACCAGATTTCACTCATATTTAATGATATTTCTTAGATATCTTTGTGTGTGATCCTGTAAAGTTGTTTGCAGATTTTTCTGATTAAATGCACAATTATGAAAAATTAGCAATACATTTTGATAAATTTTACATCTGGTTATCTGAAAAATAAGCTTCTGTAGGATCATGCATGATGAAGGTGTGAGTGAGACACAGATGTAGTCAAACATGGAGCTATTGCAAAGGACAGTTTTCCTAAAATCATCACCCTAGATGGAGAAAAAGGGAGGATTTCCATATGTGGTAACTGGCGATAAGGAGTTATGCTCTCTTTGACTGAAGCTCCTGTCTCGATGGGCATTAGTGTTAGGGTTAAGGGTAGGGTTAGGGTTAGGGGGGGTAGGGTTAGGGTTGTATTGGTTCGTTATTCGGAATTAAGGTACTGATGTAGTTGTAGGAGTTACCACATATGGAAATCCTTCTGAGAAAAATGCACCATCCAGCACTTTGATGTGCAGTTTTGCATCTAAAGAAATTCAGTGCATGCATGTGATAATTTGCACATCATAATATGTGCATTACATTTACAGTTTCTGGAAAGGGTAGTGCAAACTCTTAATATGAAATATGAAGAATGAAACTGAAATCTATAAGAGATGATATAGTGAATCACATAATCAGGTGATTGCTGCTGCTATTGCAAGTTTGTATGAATGGAATAATCCAGGAATAGGATTGATTGTATTGAGCAACCCTGTCCCAGGAAATAGCTATATTAATACTATCTTATGTCAGGGCTCTGGAATATCTAGAAATAGGACCAATTTGGTGACCAATCTATGACTAAATGAATTGTACCGATGCAGGAGCAGTCCTACCCTGGAGTTAACCAAAGCACTTCATATGCATCAAATCCACAGGGCATTGAGAGGAGATTTAGTAGACTCAAGATCATGTTTTACACATGCATTTTGAATGACCGAAAGATGCCAGACGTGGATGTGACTTTCATGCACAGTTTGACATCTTTTTTTTTTGTTCATCATGTCAGTTGTCACAGAAAAGCATTAGGTCGGATGCAGATTGTGGTATCATTTTAATTTTACTCAGAACTTTACTTTAATCTGGTTCTGATGAGACAGAATTCATAGCTGAAATTTTGAGATAGAATGTTGCAAATTCATGGGGAATTTGATCTCCCCATGTCATTGAAAAATGACTTCAACCATTCCTGATTTTCTCTTAACCTTATTTTTGTGGAATACATTTTAATAATGTAATACATCCACACAGAAATATATGTTGTTTCTTTAGGCTGAACTAGGCAGTTGAAGCTTCTGAGCTAACATCAGTGGTGTAAGAGTAAGAGGATAAATTCAACTGCACTTGCAGAATTTATCAAGGAAGAGGTGCAAAATATTTTAACACTTTGAATCATTGCCACTAACATCCACAGCATAGGCTGATTATATTATTTAAGGATAGTGTTGGTGTGTAAATATTCAATATGCTCTACATCTCCTCATGTATGATTTAAAGGGACAGGGATAGCTGTCTGCTTCACAGCCTTAAAAATCTGCATTATTTTGTCATAAATTTTCAACCTCTTACATGTATCCTTCACCCAAGTGCTACCGAGAAAACACTGCTTGATAGTCAGGATTTTTACACCATGCAGGACACTGTAACTGGCCTTCCCTTAAGCGCGGGGCAGAAGAGTGATGTCAAAAAGCGATAGGCAAGCCAGCACTCGTTATGTTAAGACAGTTATCCACATGCGAAAACTATCCACAGTGCTAAACTGTATCATGCTTTCCTCTTATATATATTTGACTTAAGTCTTTTGTAAAGACTGTAAACAATTGCCCCTCTTTGATCGCAAGGCTGTAATCTTAGAAAAGACCAGATCAGTATTTGATATAAGGAGCACCTGTCTGAGCATTGTTTGAGTCGCTTTATTAATGTATGTAAACGTAGCCTATATAGTTTCCTGCTGTATGGTTTAGTGGGCTCTCACTAGCCTACAGTTCTGACAATACTAAAATTATCATTTGCTTGAGGAGCACTTCCAGATAATTTGGATACCGCACAGCTGGACAGGATTTGATAATGACAGTTAACCATTGTCTAAGTCAACGATTTCTGCTGAGAACCAGTGCTAGCTGTGTCACTAGTCATAAATCAATCAGGCTCTCAAGAGCCGGTCATGAAAGCAGGCACACCAACGCCCAAATTATATTGACATTCCTGTGTTGGTCACAGATGACCACTGGAGCATTCTGTCGAATACCCGTGAAACTTTTTGTAGTTTTGAAAGAAGGACAACCATTCGTAGGCTATGCATACATTAATAAAGTGACTCAAACGGTGCTTAGTTAGTGCTCTTTTATCAGGTATTTATCCTGCTCTTCTAAGATTACAGTGTTGCGATCAAAGTTGGGCAGTTATTCACAGCCTTTACAAAAGACTTATGTCGATTATATAAAAACAAAGCTTGCAATTAAGCACCATGGAAAGTTTTCGCATGTGAATACTGAATAATTGTCTGCACATACTAAGTGCTCGCTTGCCTCTCGCTTTTTGACGTCACGCTTCTGCCCCGCGCTGAAGGGAAGGCCAGTTATGGTGGCCTGCGCGGTGTGAAAATCCCAACCTTTAAGTAGTTTAAGGCGCATTTTCTAGAAGGTGCTTGGGCAAAGGAAACATGTAAGGGGTTGAAAATTTATGAAAAAATAATGTGGATTTTTAAGGCTGTGAAACAAATAGTTATCCCTGTCCCTTCAAGTAAATTTCCTAAGCAGGAATGTAGGTTTTCAAAGCTCTTCTCACAAATACTCAGAAGATAAACAAAAATTCTTATTTCGTCCCTACTAAATCTTTAAGGAAAGTTGCCAGCACAATGCTAAGGATTTTGAGGAGCTCCAGCCATGTGTTCTGCAGATCAAGATCACAAAATAGCTGCACATCACTCAAGTATCTGTTTGGCAGCCAGATCAGAGACATTCAGCTGGAAGTTTCTGGATACCATTTCACAGATTATCAACTGGAAAGAAACAGTTTCACTTTCCAGACACCAGAATATTTTAACTTTGCCAGGGATTTCATCGACGAATGGGCCCATGCAGAAAAGGTTAGTATATGAACATAGTGATGCAAAACTCAAAATTTCCAATGACCAACTGCAGTATTTTTTTTTTTCTTCCACAGCCTTGATGAGCTTTGTTGAGTCATACATGATATATGACATACTATGAGCTTTATCTTAGATGATTGCCAAAGTGTGCATGACTGGAAACACTGCTTGTTGCATTGTAAGAATTGTGTAATTTCAGGAATAACTTTTCATTTGACAAGCATCAATTCATTTCAAGCACTCTGACATTCCATGCCATAAATGTAGGTTTTCAGACAAAGATGCTCTTTTAGAAATTAGGTGTTCAAATGAAGACTTTGTAAGTGTAACAGGATGGCAAGGTATATTCTACTCTTATTATTACTAAGGGGGAAGAATGTGAGCCCAGTCTGATAATTTTTGGATGCTGTTACACAATTATCTAGGGAAATGTGTCACCAGGGATTTTACCAAATTACTGTGAAGGATCGATTTTGAGAAGCTAGGCCAAAAAAAAAAATAACCTGACACTAGAAAATTTCATGCCCTTACTGGGAATCAAACCCATGGTCTTTCAGCTTGCAAATCAGAACATGCTACCACTACACCAGAAGGACGTTAACTTCATAGCAATTTAATTCTTAAATATCTATTGCCTAAATATGTTTCCTAACTTTCATGTGTGAGCCTAGTGTTCACCCATATGCCCATGACCGCAACACATTCCTGACTGCTCACATGAGGCAGATAGAAATATGGACATTATAGATGACAGTTTACACTTTCTTCTGACTTGTGTGGATCATGGGGCATGCTACAAAGTGAATCTATTGATTGTTGGATGATGAGAGTTGTTGACAACTGTTACTTGCTGCTTTCTTCAACAGTTCATCCAAACTGTAGTTGTATCAGAAGTCTTGATGTTCATGCTCGTTCAGCAAGCAAAATTTTGTATTGTGTCATTCTTCCTTTATACAGGTTGGCCTGAGAAAAATGTCAGTGCCTGCTTTCTGGTGGGTTGATGCAGGGCTAAAGAAGGAAATCAAACTCTCATTTCAGCAGCTATCACAAATATCAAAGAGGTAGGTGCAAAAGTTTAAGTAAGCAATTGCAGGAAATCTCTGGTCCATCAGTACATCCTGTTCTTGTAGTCATGTGGCCGGATCATGATCATGATCAGTAAAGCATAATTTGGTTGATAACTCTTTTATTCCTTGTAAAGCTGCACAAACTGCAGTAGTTTTGAAAAGAACTCAACATGGGGGAGAATAATCCTTAAATATTAACTGGTTTGTTTGAATTGGAGACTGTGGTAGTTCAAAGTGAGCTTTAGCTACCATAATCCAGTGAACATGTGCCATGTGTTCTTAAAATTTGCTGTGAACCACGTTTAAGTTATTCTGGAGGTAAGCAGGAGCAGTCTATAATGTAGTTACATTTGGGATAACTCCAGCCTTGAACCTTTGCAGTCATGTACTGAAAATAACTGTGTGATATCAGCTTTAAGGTTATCACAAATTAATGAATTACAACATGCACATGTTTAATTATAGCCTCAGAAAAGAGAGGAGAACTTTCTAGCACAGACTTTCTGAAACATGATTAAGTTTTAGAGACGATAAGTGTTGGAAGCTTATGCATGGGGCTAGATGGCATATTAGCAGTCATTCAGTATCCTCATCCTTCAGGTACCTTTCATTTTACTCATACTGCGAATATTTACCTCTTGCACGTCATTCAGTTTTTTCTGAATTTGTTTTATTAATTGTGTTTCTGCAGAGTAGCAAATGCTCTTGTAGGAGGATGTGGCATAGCTAGAGGGGATAAGCTTATTGTCATACTACCCAAAATACCTGAGTGGTGGTTTGTCAATCTTGCTTGCATCAGAGCAGGTGAGCATGTGGTATAAGCCAAGTGTATAAGTTCTTGTTTGGTAATTGTTGGCTGTCTAAGCTGCACCATGACCTTTTCCTGTATTCAGCTATATTTCTTTTGCTGTCTGTGATACAATACAGTATTTATTACCTTGAGTTACTATGAATGGAGCTCAATTTTCATTAAATTTACAAGGCTGTTTATCCTTGTCTTCATTTTCAGATATTACTCTTATTCCTGGCACCATGTTACTGCGAGCTGGAGATATTCAATACAGGTTAAAAGCATCAGGTGCAAAATGCATCATAACTTGCCCAGAGATTGTCCCATTTGTGGAGAAGGTAAGTGACAAGTAAATGCAGGTAAACTTGATTTATTTAATACAGCTACAGTGATGAAACTTACTCTACTTTGTAGCTGAGGAAAAAAGTTAAACCTTAATGGGATATGATTTTAAAGTACGAATGCACAAAAAGCTAACTTCTGAGGTCTCTTGTCAAGACTGATTTCTTTTGATGCGCATGTACCTGAATTAGGCCATTAAAAAACACTAAATGAAGTGAATGAGAATATTTCATATTTATCATATTATCAGTGCATGAATGCAGTATGTTTTTGTTAATAGTCAAATAGTCTTACCCTTTGATCCCAGATGGACCCTGTTATGTATTCTAGGTGTTGACTTTATTTTTTTGTGGTTGTTATGTTTTCTTATCTGATGCTATTGCTATTACATGAGAACAGATGAGGTGTATTGGTTTGTGCCAAAAATATGGAAAGATGAAGACTAGACTTAATGTTTTTGTTCTTCTTCCTTCATCTCAGAATAACTGAAGATTGAAAACATTGCAGCTTTAATCATAATAAATTTTCTAGCTTGCATTCACCTGCTTGTTTGCTTTTTTGAGGTCTGTGTTTACCTCTGGCATCTTAAGCTCAATTTTCATCATAATTTGCTTGCTATTTTTCCTAAACCAGCATCTGACCTTTGTATTTGCTTAGGCTGCAGAGGACTGTGAGCTTGACTGTAAAGTTGTTGTGGGAGAGCTGAATGAAACCAGGTAACTTAATTCGTGATTTGAAGTTCCATAAATTATGGCAATGACTGAAGACTGTTAGGTGCTTAACTTTAATTTACAATGTAGATGTAGGGGAGGGCAGTGAGGCAGCACACATGTTATTACATGAGATACAAGACAATGATCAAATAGATGTTCCTATGTCGTCAGCCTGGTTCTTCCTGTTTGTCAGATTTCATAATATTTTTTTCTTTGTGGGACTTGCTGAATTGTTCAGAATTGTCAGTTCAGATGGGATGCATTCATTTCAGTGTTATCATTCACAAATTTAATTAATGCATTCAGAATCAGTAGGATTAGACAAAATATTTTCAGGGGCATCTGTTACTTTATGATATTTACTCATTCATTCATCAAAAATTTATCCCCTAAAAGCTCAACAGCAGAGTTAGTAGATAAAACTGCCCAGTGTATTGTTTTCTCACTATGGTAAAAGATTCTACCCTGCTTTGGGGCACGTCCAACTGTGGGCAATAGACTGGCACATCATACTTATTATAGGGAAGTGGAAGAAATGAAAACTTACCTGACTTTGAAAGCTTAATTGACTCTGTGCCCATCCTTAACCTTCCCTGAAGTTTTCAGGAGTACCTGAGTTACCAGACGTGGACTGTTAATGAAATGATACTTCGACTGTGCATTTATTTTTGTTTTATACTGAGTTGTTATTGATAAAAAATATGAAAAAAAATACTGAGATGTCAATGACACCAGTTGTTTTTATTCCCACTTGTTTGGTCACAGGCCAGGCTGGTTGAACTTTGGTACTCTTGTAGAGAAAGCCTCTGAGCATTTCAAGGTAAGTCTTCCTGTCATTTGTTCTTTGTTTACTCAGAGATCAATTGTAGATTCTATATAATATTCAGTAATAAGCTGTGGAAAGAAATTTTCACTTTCACTCTCTTTTTGAGCCGTGACTGTTCAGCACTTATTCATATTCTGCTACAAGTCAGAGAAAGAAACTTCATTATTAAAACTTCAGCAAGTTTAAATTACTAAAACTGAAGATTCATGCATGTGAGATTTTAGAGGATAGTTGCAGTTCCAAAAGCAAATTTGTCTCTATTTCAGTGTGCCCACACCAAGGCCACAGATCCAATGACACTGTTTTTTACAAGTGGGACAACTGGTTCTGCCAAGATGACTGAACACAGCCATGCAAGCTATGGCCTGGGACATACATTTACTGCCAGGTAAGATCAGGTTATCCTAAACTGTTCTTTTCTGACAGGTTTGTGATAAAGGTTGAATTATTTGGTGCAATGTGATATCCATTATCTGTTTGCCTCTTAATATGTATAATCTTGTTCCCTCCCAATGCCTTTTCCTTGTTTCTCATACCAGAGATACTGAGATCAGATTTGTATAGGCAAATTTAGATGTAATATTTTCCACTTGCATGTGTTTCTTTGATTTTATATTTCTGAAGCTTAGGTCATGCACTATTTTCTCAGCAGAGATGATATAACTCAGAGATTGAACCATATTTAAATGTCTAGTCTTGCGAAAAAGAATGAGTCATTTGTGTGCTTTTATGTTGGCTGAAATTAACATTGGATTTCAATCAGTTCCTGTCATTGTAAAAATAGAAGACATTCAGATATAGCAAATGGCAGCCTGTGCCAAACAGGACACAATTTGTAGTGGGAAAACTGAAGTTAATTGAAGAGGCATGCTGAAAAACATGATTAGAAAGCTTGTAAGTGTAAGGTTAAGAGATTTCACTGCTGATCTAGTATTGTTCTTCAAAGGATCAAGGACCAATAACCGGCTGTTATGAAGGCTGTCCCAAGTTTCTGACACAGGCCATATTATCTTACAAGGAGTTTCATGTCTCAGATTTCTTGATCATGCAATTTTAAATACCTTTCCACATAGTGCATGTATTCTTCAGTAACAATTTCACAATGTCAGATAAATGCACTAAACTGGCAGACTTGCATATGCATGCAAGTCTTTTGGTGTGAACATAAAAGTTTACACTTAATATGTGAACAAGTTTTATCCCTGAGATAATAACATTTTAGGAATTTTCAGTCTAAATACTCTCTAAGTAACAAAGTGTAGATGAAAGTAAGATAGCAGGGTAAAAGTTATGTAGCATGATAGTATCTGCAAACCTCATCAACATCTTCTAAAATAAAATCTTAGCGCTCCCTTTTCTTTTCATTGATATCATAGGAAGGGTTGCGATTCATTCGAGCTGCATTTGGCAAAAAATATTTTACATTGTCATGTGAGATGGAAACTGTACTATCATAACAATAACTAATGCCGTTTGACAATGAAAGGATATTGAAAAGTAAGCAACCGATTAAGTACGTACTTATTTCTGTTGTTTTTCTACTAGATACTGGTTAATGTTGAACCCAGAGAGCATCTTTTGGAACCTCTCTGACACTGGCTGGGCTAAATGTGCATGGTCATGTCTGTTTGCTCCATGGATTCATGGAGCCTGTGTCTTTGTGCATGGGTCTACCAGGTTCGATCCACTGGAAATCTTAAAGGTAGAAGCAGTTGGCAAATGTAATCAATTATCTGAAGCTGTATGCTGTGTACATAATCAGGGCTAAGGGAGTAGGGTAGTTAGTGAGATAAATACATTTAAATGAAACACAGAAAAAAAAAAGGTGCATACAAAGCGGTAATCTAGATTTTTTTCTAGAGTGGTATTGTAAAATTTACAGTTACATGTATTTTTACACTAGTCCTAGACATCAGGGCAGAAAAGCAGAGATTTTGGAAAAAAATTGAGCGCAGTGGTAAATAACTGGCCATTTGCCTACCATATTTAAAAAGATACCAAAATTTCTGTTCTAAGGGTTCTGTGTGGTGAACTTGCTTTATCACCAATGCTAATATTAAAAATGCTATCAGAGAATAAAAGTCCTATACCAGTCTATTTCCCTTGTTAGTACTGGGCCCAATTTCCTGTTTAATGACTTTCATACCCACTTTTCTATATGGAAAGTTTTAGTTCACTTTCCATCACAGTTCACAGATGAACGAGGACGAGATCTGAATTGTGCTGTCATTCAAGCATGTTTTCTCTCATGCTTATCAGTTTCTTTCCACAATGCAGAACATTTCGTGGCTCAGGCATGTTGCTGACATTGCATAGTATGAGGCTAAATCTTTGATAATAGATGTCAAGAATTGGACATGTGATTGCCAGATGAGTCATAGTTCATTCTAATGATCTTATTTGAGCATTGCATTTATGATCTCATTTTTGGTGATGCAAGAGCAAAATCGGAGCTAACTTTGGGGTTGAGGACAGATTCTTCAATACCACCAAATCAGCAAGGAAGTGTATTTCTTCACAAACATAATCAGGTCTTGGCTTTTAGAGTTAGATGTCAGCCATACTTGTGAAGGTACCACCAACTTGATACTTTATGGCAGAAGCCCACTGTTAAGTATGTTTGCAGTATCCACATTGGCAGATTTACTTACATCTCTTCAAAATGTAGATTCTACAGGATTACCCCATTTCACATTTGTGTTGTGTGCCAACTGGATTGCGTGCCATATCATATGAAAATCTGCACAACTATGAATTGAAGACATTGAGACACTGTGTATCAGGTGGTGAGGGTGTGGTGAGTTATCCTCCTTGTTTAATCATTGTATCTGACTGCATTGGAAATGGCTTGATTTTCCCCTGAAACCACCTTGTTTTTTACATATGCCAATGCAGAGGTGTCAGCATATGATAATATTCAGTGAGTGTGGCATAAAATATGTAATGAGATACAGAAATTTGTAAATCATGGTAACCATCCATTGTCAGCACAGTAAAGGTTGCAGCCAGTGCAGAGATACAAACTGAAAACTCTGCATCTTACAATGTTTTTAATAGCCAAGCAGCAGTGTTTAAAGCATATTCTGACACCACTGTTAACTTTGTATTTGTCACAAGTTATTATTTTATCAGCTCTACCATGTTTTTACTTGCAGATTTTATCTGTGTATCCTGTTACAAATTTCTGTTGTTCACCGACTGTCTTGAGGCTCATACCATTTCAGGACTTAAGAAATGTAACATTTAAGGCATTAAGACATTGTTCTGGAGCAGGAGAACCACTTGTAAGTTTGATTGCTTTTTTTTGTCTCTGTTTTAGAGAGACAATTCCAAAGTGGAATGAAAATTATCAATGTTCATGCAGTTAAAAATAAAGAGTGGAGGTTAATGTAGATGTCTTATAGTCATGGCACATTTGATTTAACTGAGCAGCTCACATAATAAGATAAGATAAGATAAACCTTTATTATCCAGATTTGGAAATTTGTTTTCACAGCATTTATAACAATACAGTGAAAAATACAGATTAATAATGTTCACTCGTACACACACATCCCTGCACCTATACCCACCCCTGCACACCACGCTTTACATACAAGCATACCACATTAAGAAACACTGCTAAGGCGAATGGCTGATGGCAAAAAAGATCGTCTGTATTGTTCTCTGTGAGTTTTTAAGAATAGTATCCATCTACTTCTTTGAGATCGCATTATTTGATGGAATTAATGAATACTTAACAACAGCCTCAAGACTAGAATGATAAGGCTAAACAATGCGAGCTTCATGGATTTTTGTCTGTTGTGGGTGGTGATGTTGTGGAATTGTTATCTCAAAATTCAGACATTACTTTGCTACTGGATTTCACAGTTAGATAGCATAAAACTCTTATAGCTGTGTAGTGTACATTGAAGATACAGATGATTGAGAGATAGAGGGCAGAAAGAGACGATGCATATGGCAAGTCACACTATGTGTCATGAGACTCGATAAAGAGGAGGTGGATATTGAATGTTGGTCATCTGCACCTGGTGTGAATATCCGGAATCGTGATCTCACATGCATCGAAGAGACATTAACCATGTTAAGAACGAGCTGGATTTTTTTTTTTTTAAAGCTTTGCGCACAAACAGTCATGACTGGGATTTCGAGACCTGTCTTGAAAATACCCCCTTCCCCCAAAAAAGAATTAAACAAGGATAATGAAATTTGGAGGAATAAAATTTAACAAGTTAAATTTTCAAACGAAGAAGATTTATTTCTTTAATGTTTAATTTTTTTTTTTTATCTGTAAAATTTGGATAAAAAAGCTGTTCATTGAAACAAAGAGGGCATCTTTTAATTTTGCTCACCATGCCTGTATCTATTGTTAATATTTTGTTCTGATATATTTATATGTTTAAATTTAAATATTTGTCACTAAAACCCTTTTCAAAGCCATCCTTAATCATGAGTATACTGTAGTTTCAAGACAGCAAGCTGGAATGATCACAAAAACACTCCGAAAATGTTAAAAAATTAGCTCACGACCCACTACAGAAAAAAAATTAATTGTTTAGCATTTTGGTGTGCAGTTAAGCATGCATCAGTGCACCACATTACTGCATTATAATTCACAAGAAAATGGTCATGCGTCTCCTTAAGGGGGGAGCGGGTCCTGAAATCGAATTTTCGCTTCAAAATATCGATTTTGAGTCTTTGCGTTTTTCAAGTACCTCAACCATTTGACTTTACGAATACACGAAGCTTATTGACATTTTGCATGTTTGACTTGTCATAATGGCTGTTTTAGGCAGGGGATCATGGAAAATTGACAGGAAAATAGCTTCAGATGGCTCAAAAAGAGCTAATTTGATCTGCTGCCACAATCATCTAATCGCCCATAATCAACAAAGTGCTGGTGTCGATACCTTCGTTTACATCTCAGCTACATGAATGTGCCATGGCTTAGTCGCTATGACCCTCACCCTTGACCAGGCAAGCGCATGAGCAGACCATGTAGAATGTGGAAAAATACTACAGTGACCTACTTTGCATGGTGCCGTAGTAATAATAGTACGCACGCTTGAGCCTCTCGTCTCTCTCCCACCCTCTCATTGGCTGGCCGAACGAACAGCGTGGGAACTGGTCGCTAACGAGCGTTTTGATTGGCGGAGTCATTAGGTCACAGTTCACGTAAACAAACACTGACCCGTGTGTAAGCATACGCATGCTTTTATTATAGCGTTACTGTTGGAGTAAAATAAACTTTTTCGCAAAAATGCGGGCTGCAGCTCAAGAAAAGTCCAGGCAAGAAAGGGAGGCTGAGGAGGGAGGCCCTGCATACCAACTAGGGATGTTTTGAGGTATTCCTCATCAATTACTCAAATTTTTTAGTATTGAAATTTTCAAATGCAATTATCTCAAAACTCTACTATTGCACCGTTTTTTTACATCTCCTTTTTTATTTTTGGACCGATTGGCATGATATTTTGCATATAACACTCTTGTACTGTTGCCCATAAAGCCTAGGATTGGATTTTTGATATCTGCTGTAGTTTTTGAACTAGAGTCAATTTTTGCAAGAATATTTGTGAAAAATGGTGTTTTTGTCACACACTATTTTCAAAAATTTTTTGTAGCAAAACAAAGGCGTTTTTCAAAAATCCGATCCTACCATCTATAAACATAGACTTGAACTAATACACAGCAAAGTTTCATACAAATTGAATGAAAACTGGCGGAACTTTTGCATTTTGAAAATGGTAGAGTTAAGTACACTGAAATTCAAAATGGCGGCATTTCCATGGCAACCAGAATATGTACACACTTTTTTTCACATGATTGCTACTAATTTTGGCCTCCTGAGTCCAAATATCATCATGAAAATCGCCTATCTCAAAGCGTTTAGAAAATCACTCTCAGGACCCCCCCCCTCCCNNNNCCAAGAACTGATACAAAATTGGTAGAGCCATCTGAGGTATCCTAGTGTTCACGAAATTAAACTACAATAAATGCATACTAAACCTGGTAAGTTGGGCAGAGAAAAATAATGGCCACTACTACGCAGTTTTTGTGGTTTCTAAAGCTTTCAGTTATTCAAGTTACACAAGTTATTCTTGCTATTGTGTAGTAATACTGTGTGACATCATAGTCACTTTTTAACCAGCTTCTGTGATATTTAAAATATTAGATTGCATGAATTCTTTCGTTGTCTGGTTTTTTTTTCAAGTATTTACTTACAGTGTAGTCACTTTTATCAACTTATATCCTGCTTTGCCAGTCCTCTCAAATGAAGGTTTATGAGGCCCTATTAAGAGAACAATATGTTATGTTGCAGGAGTCTTTCCATTAGAGTGTTCACATTCATGTTGCTCTGAAGAGTACACACATGGCAATCAAAACAATCTCATCAAAATAGTGAGATTAACCATTGCTGAAGGACAAGTTAGGATACATACTTAAGCAGTCAAATTGTGCACCATTTTAGGGTGTGTTGCAGGAGACACACACTGGTAACAGTTTGGGGTTTTTATGCTTGTAAGCCGAGGTCACTGTTTTCCCAGGATATCATACTATAATAAAGCTGGGAGGACAAGTTCATGTAATACCTGTGCACTTCATTACAAAGCCACCAACACCCTTTTCAGTGCTGGAAAATTGCATGGCAGGCTTCGCTTATTTTTATTAAGAGTTATCGTTTTGAATTTGCTGAAATAAAAGTTGTGTTGCTTCCTTTGATCAAAGTTCACCTGTCAAAGGTTGAACCATGCATAAATCAAGTCAGTAGGCCTATGCCTTTTATCAAGAATTTGCTGATCAGGCAACAAAGCCCATATGAAGCTATTGTTACTCACAGATAAAATAGTTTAATGCTTTATATTATATTCACATAAATGGGCATTTTTATTTATTGGTTTATTTGGTTTGTGAATGATACCATTCAAATGAAATGTTGCCCAGCTATACTAAATGGATGCCTATGTTTTCTTCCAGAATCCAGAGCTGATAGAGAAGTGGAGAAAAGGGACTGGGCTGGATATTTATGAGGGCTACGGACAAACTGAAACAGTAAGGGATACCTGAATGATGGGAAGTTTAGAGATACTTCTTTTTCATTTGTTTAAGTCTGGAAACAGGAACATTCTTCCCTGAAAAGCATTAATCTTTCATGGGTCAAAAGGTGGTTTTTTTTCATGACAAATTTGCTATTTCATCTATATATCTTTTTAAATATAAATTATTTTATTCAGTTTTTACCTAGTTGCTTACTTTCAAAGTTGTTGTCCTGGTACTAGTATTACTTTATTGGCTCATCAGTTAAAATAGCTTTGTTGAGTGCAGTCAAAGATGATATTCCATTCTAATGAAAAAATAGGAAAGTAAGTTTGAAATTCTTGGATCCCAGTCATATACTGGTACTAGTATTACTTTGTTGGCACACCAGTTAAAATAGCTTTGTTGAGTGCAGTCAAAAATGATACTCCATTCTGATGAAAAATAGGAAAGTAAGTTTGAAATTCTTGGATCCGAGTCGTATACATCATTTTCTGGCAGTTTATGGTGTGAGGGATAAATATGTACATGCTAGTAATTTTTCAAGCTTCCAGATTTGATTTTGTTGAGATGCATGGAAGAGGTGCCTGAAATTGTTATAAATTCCCAATAACTTTTTTGGTATTTTTGTTACTGTGATTACTGTTGTTGCAGATCTTATTAGTGGATGTTCATGATAGGTACTGCCTAGTAAATACTTCTAAACTGACCAAACAGTAGAGGCAAAAAAAGTGAGTCATAATGAGAAATGATGCTTGACTCTTTCTTCAGACCTTGGTATGTGCTCGATATCCCTGCATTCCCTACAAGCCAGGCTCAATGGGTAAAGCGTCACCTGAACTAGAAGTGCGCATTGTGGATGATGATGGAAATGTTCTTGAACCAGGCATTGATGGCAATGTAGGCGTCAAAGTCAAGCCCTGTCGACCTGTGGGTCTCTTTACCCGATATTTGGTATGATATTTTCATCCTTGATCATCACAATATTACAGTTATCGTTGTCACCTTTGGAATCAACTGTGCGCACTCCTCCCAGATTCATACCATGATGTACTTACTAAAGCAGAGCGCACACTGAATCATGTTAACATTATAGAAAGTGTGGTGGGAGTTAACAAGAGCATTGTACATTGAAGCAAAAAAGCAGCAAGGAAGAGCTAAGCTTTTTCAGACAGTCTTTATTACCATTTCCTTGCCTTGAGCACAGACTTTTTTGTTTTTTGGTCTTTATGTGAAATTCATGGTCATGATCAGCTTTTTATTTAAGTAGTTGATAACTTAATGAACCATTTATTTGTATATCTTGTCAATTTGTGATATTTCTGATTCTCTCAAGAATGAACCAAAGCGCACAGAAGAAGCATTTCGAGGAGACTTTTACCTGACAGGAGATCGTGCTTACATGGATGAGGAAGACTACTTCTATTTTGTTGGGCGTTCTGATGATGTAATAAATTCAGCAGGGTAAGTTACATCTGGAACAGCATCATAATTTCCTTAGATGCATCTGAAGCACTGCTTTTAGTTTCATTTGTATTTGTCAGACTTTCATAAGGATTCTACATGCAAATTTCTAGTTTTCTTTTTTAAAGAGTTCCACTTGCTAGTGAGGTATTTTTTCACGATTTCCTCCAAACATTTCTGTGTAAATTGTGTAGGGTTATATTGCTCCAAAGGCATCTTGGGCAGATGTGTTACTTTTATAGAAATTGCTGGGATTCTGGCAATTTGGGTTTCTTGAAAAGCTCAAAAAGTGTATGGTTACACAGCAGTGTGACTTATTTGACCCTCCTTAAAATATTTAGGGCATGTGTTTCTTTTCAAATGTAAATGGCATTTTCACCTAAATTTTATTTTTTTCATTTGCTTGAGCAGCAACTCAGTTTTCAATCAGCATACTGCCTCAGTGCCTGTGCCAGGCTGCAAAATAATTGTACAGAACTAGCAATAACCTCCAGAGCACAGTAGACATGGTCAGTTATTAACCGTGGAAGAAGTTTGTCTCAAGAAGTAGCCATGTCTTTCACACACTTCTAAAAGAAATATATGATATTTATGAAAATGGCAGATAAGTCATGTGGAAATGTTTATAAAAATGGACTACAATTCTGATTGTGTAGACAGTGAAAAGCAGTCTAATATATAAATGAAACATTATCTATGCTTACATTTTGGAGCTTTTGATCTTTCAAGTGAGAAGATCTAATGCTTTCCATATATTAAATTTCAGGTACCGTATTGGTCCGTTTGAAGTAGAAAGTGCCTTACTTGAGCATCCTTCTGTGCAGGAGTCAGCGGTTGTGAGCAGTCCAGATGATATAAGAGGAGAGGTGAAATTGTATTATGTATATAATTTGCACTTCTACACAAGTTTTGTCTTTCCTCTTTCACTGTATGGCGTATTGGTCTATGGAAATAGGAACATTTGGGTTGAAAATGTTTAGGGACTTCCTGAAAATTTTATACATTGTGATTTAACAGCTGAGAACAACATATTTAATGTTTCAAATAATGTTGCTTTTACTCACAGAAATGGATGCCTTTTGTTTGTCATGTGAATGTGTCAGTGGGAAGAAGACTTTAACATTAATTCTGATGCATAAAACTAAATCTGAAGAAGAGGCACAGAACTTTGTGGTCTACAGCTTTTGTTTCCCCATTCTATATTTATAGTGTGCTATCAGTAGACAACACCCTGCATTGCAGGGTTCCCAGGTACACTTGTTCTTCAATGACAGTATATAGTGATATGAATTTATCCATTGTCATATTGAGAGAATGTCCTGCTGAAACTGCAGCTGAGGCATGAAATAATTGTGCCCCAATTTCTTGTAATATCCATAATGACAAGTCTGAAATTTTGTCATATTAGGAAGTGTGGTTGATTTGTGTTTTGTCAAGAAGTAGAGAATATTGCCCATGGTGTATGGTGTATGTTTCAGATTGTCTTTAAAACGTTACTAGGAAAGCGGTTCAGTTGTTGGTAGCCTGAGTTGGGGGATCGGAAATCTTTAAAGCATAGAGAAAAGGTTATGGCCAGATTATACCTTGTGTTACTTTAACAGCTATGAAATCATTATGAAAATGTGTGTGGACACATTAATATAGATAAAGAAAATAACCATTTATACATGACATCTTCAGGGTTGCCTGTTTGGTTGTTGGATGTCTTGGATATCACAAGATCCACAGAAATATAATGCAATCAACTGGCTGCACAAAAAAAGACTGTTTAGGTTTCACTAATCTGAGCCCACAATGGAATCACAAAGCTTGATACTGGATTGCTACCACTTTATCATTACATGTCTTTTCCACTTTTCCCCGCCCCTCTAATCATCAAGTGCCTTTCATCATATAATTTTAATTTTAATAATTTGTTGTCTGCAAAGAGAAAGTATCATCCATCACATGATGCCATTCTCATTTAGATTCCACAGCATGATTGAAATGCCAATTAATTAATCCTTATTTTCAAGATAAACCTTCATAAGATGTTTTGTCCGCAACCATGAAAATCTGTCCTATCTACCATTCTGATTCATAGGTTGTGAAGGCATTTGTGTGTCTACACTCTGAGTACAAGAACGAGGACCAAGAAAAATTGATCAAAGCATTACAGAATCATGTTAAGGAGGTCACTGCTCCATATAAATATCCACGAAAGGTAGGACACTAATTTAAGTTTACTCATTTTAAAATCTACAACTCACAGCAATGGTTTGAGTATGACCAGATTTCATGCTGCAAATTTTAATTCAAAGATTTACCTAGAATGAATAATGAGTGAATAACAGCATTGGTGAGTGATGGTAATGCCATATTCTTTGGCTTTTCAACCAAGCTGCCCGAAGGTAGTGAGAAATACTTGGGAAATACAACTGCACTACAACTCAAGAACTCGAATTTCAAGGAACCAGCTCATTTTGGGTCACAGAGTGTGTTAGTTCATGAGTTTTGTTGAAATCTAATGGAAAAGAGACTTTGGACTAGAGCACTTTGAGTGAGCAAATATGATGCAACATCACAATATCAGTAATTGGTCGCCTTTTGGAGGCCATAAATATTTAGGTTTAAAAAAAATAAAAATGTTATTTGTGTTGAGTACAAAATTGTTCAGCTTTTTTAGGCTTTGTCTTGATTTTTGAACACAAGGCATTCATGTCATTGTGCCCTCAAAATCCATTTCACAACAGTCAGGCTCAGTAACACAAAAGTGAAAAAAGAGAATCTCAATGATTTGAGTGATCACCATAATGCTTGGTTTTCTCCATTGTGGTTGATTGATTGATTGAGTTTGTGTTTTAAGGCGTGTCAGCATGATTACGGCTATATGTGTGACACTTCAATGGTAGTGATACATTACAAATATTTTCAGTTACCTGAAATTTGAGGTTCTATTGTATTTGTGAATTTAATTCACCGTGAAACTTACAATGACAGTGATGTGGATATTAGTTTCCTCACTTCCTGGGTTTTTTGCCACTATTAAACTAAGATATTTTTCCATTTTGTCTTGATATTTGGCTTGGCTCAGATTATTGCAAAAATTTTTTTTTTTGTCGAATTTTGAATGATTGCACTTATCTCATGATAAGTTGAATAATACTGTATGCATACCTGCATGTATTTACATGCCATTGTGATTTCCATCTCCACTCAAATGTTATCTGTCCCATCAGTGTATACAAATTTTTCTAGACAGCTTTAACCAGCTTAGGATCATTACTTCCCATATGTTGTTAGGCAAGCCAGTCTGTAGTTTTATTGATCCCCATTGTGCATTGTACAAGCTTTAACCAAAGCTTTGGATCTTGCTATTACAAATTAATTTCATATCGGGTATTCATAAACTGATTGCAATTCTGGAAGACCCAAAACCGCTATGTTGGGATCATAGTAGTACATTTATCAGCAGCTTGTTTGTTTATCTCACCTCTTCTTAGGCCAAGAATTTGAAGTGTATTTTTTATGGGAAGTGATGATAAGCCTGCAAGTTATGTTCCTATCTCAGTCATTCCCTTGAAAATTTCAAAATGTTATAAGTTTTGGTATCTCATTCTTTCAGAATTTCTGCTGAAACGTTTATTTCTAACCTGCCAACAAAAAGTCAAACTCATACTTGCGCAGGAATTAATTGTCTGTTTATTACTGAAACTCTTGATCTTGTTTCTTCTTCACAGATTGAATTTGTGGATGAGTTACCCAAGACCATCAGTGGGAAAATCCGAAGAATTGAACTACGCAACAAAGAGTGGGGAAGAATATAAAATAACTGTTATATTGCCTGCCACCTGTATGTGGAGGCAAAGTAAAGAAGGTTATATGTCTTGCTTCTGCACAAAGAAACTACAATCCGTCATTTCTTAACAAGATATTAGCGGTATTTTATGATTTATGACTATTTCATATTTGTTTCTGAGCACAACAGTTCGATGTCCCTATGCAGCAGATATTATCTTGTTGATGTGATCATAATTATTGTCAGAGATATTGACCTTGTTTGGCAGCTCAGATAGTTCATGCCTGGATTTATGGCATGCATAGTAATGCTTTTGTCAAGGGCACCTTGACATCCCTATGATTAGATTTGGGAATATCACCAGTGATCTGATACAGCAACATAATCTTTGAAAACGATAATGAGACAGTTAGTTTTGGCTGGATACCAGGAATAGTAAGGAAGGACCCAACCAGAATGAGATTAATCATCTTTGTGCACAATGAAATGTGCAGTTTACCTAAACATTGCCTTATAAAAAAGATTGTCACTTCTGTCTCTTTCAAACTTAACAGCAGTGAAACCCACCAATTAATAACAGATCTATGGATGCACAAAGACAGTCTGTAACAGACACCACAGGAATTATGAACCTATGTAAAGGTTGTATGGCAGTCAGCAAGGGTGCAACAGAAAGTTCTGTTGCGAAACTTTAACTGTGATGAGGTACACTTTTCAGTTTCAAGGGCAATTTTCTTAATGTGAGTCATTTCAGATCTGGAAAATCAAGAATTTCTCTGAAATTTTAGGTAATAGGATGTTGCATTAAGTCACTGCCAAGTGACTTTACTTTGCTTTCTCACCTCACAGAAAAAACTTGTCGAAAATCATTTTGAAAATAGACCTGCTCAGTGACATTACAGTGTCTGTCGGGTATTCTCAGTGTTCACCATCAAAGTGTTTTTGTGAGCCAGACAGCTTGAGTTCAGGAGTGCATGAATGCATAAGGGTACTACTTTGAATAGTAACCAAAGCATTAAAAAAAACCAACATTCATCCAAAATTTATAGAGATAGAGGACTTGACTCTTTTTGTTTGACTTGTAAGACTGGAATAGTCTCTTTGAGTTTTGACCTTCTCTTTTAGGAGAACAGCAGATGTACACTATAGTACAGCTAATGTAAAATGTCATTTGTCATATTGCTCATGCTGATTATATTTGTGAGAGGGAAGCTAAAGATATCTCTTTAATCAATAAATATGAATAATATAAAGATATATATGTATACATATATATGTTATTGTCTGTTTATATATATATATGTATATATACAGTCCATATAAAAATGTTTCAAGCAGCTTTGTTTTTGTATCAGAGAGTATCTTTATCCTTCGCCAAAATTAGCTGCATACAAATTTTTTTTTTTTAATCTTTTTTTCTCAAACAACAGCATAGAGTATACAAAGGCAATAAGACAATAATGAGACAATGGTAACAATCAACAAGTTATAGTGCTGTTACTCCTTCAATGAGATAATGATGGCAAATGACAATGATGATGAAAACAGAAATTATTCTTACTGATGATCTGGCAAAGTACATGTACCGACACATAGGACCTTAATTTTATTTTTCAAGTCAATATTTACTGGTCCTAAGAGATCAATGGGACTTAAGTTGGCATATAACCATTCTGTCAGTCATAATACTTTTTCTTATTCAGGAATAAGATACTTTTCGTCACTGAGATGAAACATGCATATTGTAAAGCTTATGCAAAACCAGGGATCGTCGCTTGTTCCGGATTGACACGTATAATAATATATGTATAAGTATAAACTATATCTTTAATGTGCCATTGTGTGGTTCCATGATCAGAGCTGCATACAAATATACTCATTTCCAGATGGAATAAGTTTATTTTGGTGTTTAGACATCTCAGTGTTATAGATTTGTTTACCCAGGGCCGAGATTTACTATGATTTAAGTCTAAAGCATTTTCTCTCATAAGCCTTCTGAAGTATCTTTATGTTTTGTGCTTTTTCATTCGAAGCAGACTTAGATCATTCTTGTCACATGGTCTGTTCGTCTACAAAGTTTTGTACTAGAATAGATGGCAGATATACAAATATTTTCCCAGTATCATGTAGACCTGTAGAGCATTTGGTTTTATTATGGCTAGAATACATGATAGACTCTATGAGGGGTTATGGCAGAGGTAGACATTTGTAGAACTATAAGCTATATAGTGTACTATATTTAAATGAATACCTGCACAAACATTGTACCTTACACAGTACATGAGACAGGGAATGATAGAGCTGATTCCAGATATTAAATTTCATTTTCCAGCAGTGTTGAGAAGCTTGTTAGGTCCAAATTGGAAACCTAAATGGTATTGTTGTTTTTTTCAGTTTCCTGCATGATGAAAAATGCCTGTATATTTTCACACTTCCCAGTACTGATGGTGACTTCAGACAAATTGCATTATATTATAATATGTGAATATGCTCTTACTGAGATTCATTATACACTGTTCCCCCCAATCTTAAATCTGAAATTTCGCCAGGAATTCTCTTATAGACTGAAGATGTATGGTGTTGGGTTTACATTTGCATCATTTGGTTTTTGATTTTTGTTCTCGTTATGTAAATCCAATCCAGGCTGCTCCTTTACAAAAGTTTCTGACTATTGACCCACCACATAATGGCTGGAAGCCTGTGGTGTAAGTTGGTCAGAGGTTGCCTTCATAGGGTAATGTACGGTATGCCTGCTGTGGTAGGTCGATCAGATGTAGCTTTGGGGGAGAAGAGGAGCTTCAGAGTGGGAATGGGGGAAGGGGAAATAGAGGAGAAAAAGCAGAAAGGGCTGGTTTTTCGTGGCCTATTTTGATTTGCAATGTTTGTACAGTTTACTTGATTCATTTTATTTGAGTGCTACTCAATCTTTACTCTAGGCTACTTTTGGTGCTGATAAATGTGCAGATGTAGTGACAGGTTCAGTGGTAATTACTGTAACAAATAATACTGTTGAACTAGGACAGTTAATTGTAGTGTAAAGAATCACTATTTTCAGTGTGTGAAAATGAAGAAAATAGAATCAGACTATTTAAGCAAAGATGCAAAAGAAAGGTGGAACTATGCACAGTACAACTTTTCATTTACCAAGGTTTGGTTAGCACAGGAAACAGGAATTTGATGATTAGGTATGCTTGTGAAATCTCGTCATGTAGAACCATTGTTTATCCTCTTGTTAGGACCATTGTTTATCCTCTTGTATCCCTGTAAGCTTAAAAGGAAGAAGAATTTCACCCCTACATACCATGGCCACCATTTGCTTTCTTTCGAAATGTGAGGGATTGTGAGTGTGTGCCACTGTGCGCCTGCAGTAGATAGAGTTTATTGTTTAGCTTGAAGAACCCAAACTCACTATTCCTTGTGTCAGTGAAGATATTCACTTCATTGAGCTGCCTCTTCTGTAGTCACTCAGTGTCCTAGGTTTAGGCTGTGACTACCTCGTGCAGAACTGATTCAGCAGTGAGTGAGAAAATGTAACGCATGCCCAAATTGAATAGCTTATTTTTTTCAGTATGTTGGGAGCACAACATCCTCAGTGCACAGAACCAGAGGTCACAGATACAGACAACAAAATAGACAATACCCAGCAAACTTCTTGCAGCATACCATCATTACAATAGTATTTAAGTACTTGTGGACTAAATAGTCCTTGTTATTAGATATGAATATCACTTGTACCGAATCATTATTATTTTCATTATTCATAAGGACTCAATAATAGGTATATGTACACCTCAACAGCCCGTATCAATCATCTTTTGTCTACAACCTTGCCTATCATATTTCTCATTCACCGTCCCACATTTGTCACTGATCAGCTTAGTGCAATATAAACATCTCCTCAGTGTTCTCATAAGCAGCATAAATTGCATCCGTACACTCTGTAAGTACTCTGTACAAGTCCATCCTCCCTTTGCATGCTTGATGCATAAAATTTGATAAATGAAATGGACAGCTAAAGGAGACATGAAATAAGTCTTTTTCAGTACAGGAAGTGAAAGATATCCCAAGATAAATGAAAAGTACCAGTCCAGCAGCTCAGAAGTGGCCTAAAGCAGACTGTTTAAATTCACTGAACCATGAGACAGGGTGCTGAAGTTTTAAACTTTAGCTGTATACAAGGCTTTCCTCTCATTCATAATAGGTAAAATATATATAGAAGAAGTAGTTCCAGCATGCAATCTAGATGACTGTGATACAGTCCAAAGTAGTACTCCAGTGGGTCTTAGAGCATTCACTTTACATGTTAAATTTTAGTCATAAGTATGTACTTTGCAAACTACAAATATTTCAGCCACTGTGAATTGATCATGTAGTTAGCTTCATTTATTCAGGAATTGGTAGCTCATTCTGACTGGTGGTTTTACATCTTATGAACACAGCATGATGTGTTCATTTATGCGTTGTGTACCATGGTCGCAATATTGTATCAGTTTACCTTGGAGTACCAATGCTGCATTAAAGCAACCAAAATATGCTACAAATTTACCTCATAAGGGAGGCCATGGTACTGAAAGGCTAATTAATTTGACAAGGGTGTGGTACATAAGTGTTTAGACACCCCAGCAGAAGGAACTGAGCTTGTTGGGATTTTTTCACACTTTTATACTAGGCCTCTTCCAGTCTTAGGTAATAGTATAGGTCATGCACACAATTTATTCTAAGTGTTCTGAGATTCGAGGCATCCAGTCATAATACTGAACCTGATTGGTGATGGTAGTAAGTGCTGCTCTTAGCTTTCTGCCTACTTCACTGCAAGTAGTCAATCCAGTTGTTATGTTGTACCGTGGAAAAAGTGCAGTGGTGTGAAAAACATGAGGCTTTATATTTTTAGACAAACATCTACATCAGTATTTTGACAGACATGGACTATCAGCTGAAAATTTCCAGATTCCATCAGCTTTTTTTAAATTTCAGGCCATTGGAAGTTCCTCTTGGCTGTTACAGTTATGCCAATTCCGTGAAATGTTATTACATTTCATACCTTGAATTGACCGTGTCTGTGATTATGATTAAGTATACTGTGACATGCATATATTCTGTCTCTCAGGGTGTTTTAAATTTTCAGTGTTAAATGCCATCTCCAATGGACCATCCATATTGGCAGGGAATTTTGCAAACAAATTGCGGGTCTTTAATTCAAAATTTTTGTCAAGTTTGTCATGTATGTAATATCACTGTTAGTCATTACAAGGCAGTATTTATATGAGAACAGATTTAATGTTTTGGTCACAATGGCTTTATGTATTGTCCTCTTGCATGAGCATCCTATGCTTACAGTTTGGAGTATCATAATCACCCTCTCCTCATCCAAGGCACTTGAAGAGTAAGTTGTTGAATAAAGTTTAATGTTGAAACAGTTTTTATGCCATTTGAGGAGATTAAAATTATAATACATGCACAAACTAGTTGAACATCATTAATAGCTTAATAAGTTGTCTTCGAGTATTCTTATTTATGTTCATTACAGCCACTGCTTATCATCACTGTAGCCATTATTTATTGCAATGCCCATAACTTTGAAATGTCCAAACATGTGCTCAAATTGTACAGGTCAGAGAAAACTGTTGAGATTTGCAAAATAAAGTCAGTGCCTTAGGCCAGCATAATCTTGAAAAGGTAGAAAACCATTGAGTTTTCTCGAGGTTAAATGACAAACATGCCACAATGGTATTTGAAATGTTACACTTATATTTCTGCAGGGTTTTTCTTTTCTGTCCTTTTGTCTTGCATTCATGGTTTGATGTCTTTGGTACTTAGGGGATATTTTGTTAAAGTATAAGTTGTGTTCCCATCCTCCTCTCTATTCAGTATTTCACTGGTGAAAAGACTTAACTTGCCAAAGTAAATTGTACATCAGAGTATAGTATTAATCATCACCTCAAGAAGTACGGTATCTTGCTATTCACAAGTCTCTCGGAAAAATCTGTTCGCCTGCTAGTAAAATGGAAATTGGATGAATAAATTGATTCTAAAGAGATGATTGAAGTTGCCAAGTCATAAATGAAACTGTCCTCTTTGCTGCATCATAAATAGAACTCTGTGTTTTTCATTGATTGTGAGGGCAGGAGACCACAGATGACCTGAAGGTACTACTAGCAGCAATATCAGAGGCATATTGCTCATAGAGATACAAACATTTCCATCTTGTGGAAAGTGGATCTGGTTTTTTAACACTAGGTATTGCAGGGTGAGGTAAGAGCAAATTGCAGTCACTCATTGCAAACATAATATTCAGGAATCTTGCTTATTTCAGAGAAGTTTATTCTGTATGTATGATCCTGATAAATACCAAAGTTTTTGACATAACATGAAGCTCATTTAATATGGACATGTTTAGTAGGTACCGTATACACGGATACTGAGTACAAAATATTTGGTTCCCATTTTTCTTCGCTCAGGATATGTGTATGGTTAATACGTATTTCTGTTTAGTAAGTACACTTTTAGTCGGTCACAAGGCATACACATTATTGGTTCTCCATTGTATGTCATATCTCGATCACATTATTTCATGTTTCATGTATCTCTCTTGATTGAGGAGGATTGATTGGCCTGGGTTGGCCTGATGTGACTTTGATATTTTTGCATAGAGCTGCGGTTCTTGTTATTACACGTATATGCTGATAAGACATAATGTTTTCCTTATCACTCTTCTCATATAATCAGAAAATGTATGGCACATTATGTTTTTTTATATAACTGCAACAGTGTATAGAAAATCAGAATCTCGAAAAAGATCCATGTAAACAGAAGTTGTAAACCGGGCTTAAGCATAGGCCTAGACTTTTATGTGTCTTTATTGAGGTCTATGTTTTACAAATTTTGTGGATCAGATGATGTGATGATGAATAATTGAGTCACTGGAAGTGAAATCTCTTTATGAAGAGTAGAGTCCAAATTTGGGCTAAGGCAGTTTTACAAGACCATCTACAGTAACCTGGATTCTGTTGGTTTTTTTTGCACGGTGGTCAGATAGATTTTGATCATATGGCTTCTTACTTCTGTAACTGAGGCCATTATATTTTATTTGTAATTCTTTCTATTGTTGAACAGATTTTCATGGTGGTGGTCTCTGACTAATACTGTGTAGAGGTTTATGTTGGAATCCTGTGTTAAGGAAACAGTTTTATATGGTTAATGCAGGGTATTCAAGTTGAGACTAGAAAAATATATGAGTTGTGCAGCTGACTGAGTTTCAGAATCTCTTCTTTAATTTTTGTCAAATACAGTATTTGAAATAGATCTGAACATCATCTCAATGGTCGAAGACCAAAGAATGTTCTGTTATTAATTGAATGAATCATCTCTAATGATTATGATGGCTGTAATTCCAAATTTGTAATTATGACAATTATTATGACATCTATTGTGACTGCAGTTGCAGATTTTAGATTGTGCCCAAAATATTCAGCCATTAATTAAATGGATTACTGTATATCTGTGGTTTATGATGGCTGCGAATCCAAATTTGTAATTATGATTTCTGTTGTGACCATATTTGCAGATTTCAGATTGTGATTATATACACATAAACATAAAAGCCAGCCTATTGAATTTTCATAATTCTGCTATCTGTATACACCCTATTTACAATTTATTATGAGATAAACTGCAATTCACATTTACATTTTTTTTTTTTTAACTTACGAACATTGATATATTTAATAAAATGCTCAAATATCTACATAAGTGTAACCATGTTGTTGCTGTTTTTTATTTCATCTTAGATGAATGTCACTGTCACCTCGTTGAATAGATTTTACCCACCTTCTTCTCACTGGTAGATTTGTTTATACAGTATTAGGATTGGCTTTTGATCAGTTTTATTTTGCTCAAGTGTAGAGATGCCAAATTTAACAAACTCCTGCTTTTCATAATACTGTGTTGACAATTCTTTTGACAATTTATAAATACAGTAATGAATTTCCGTTTGTTTCTTCATGTGTAGTGGTACAATAAAAAGATTTTCATTTTCTGCCCCACCCTCAGGGAATACATAGGACTGTCTCCCTCATCCTCCCATTATCATCAGTGCATTTTTTTTTTATTGTTCTACAACGAATTCAACAGTACATAGATCTTTTTAGATCTTGATCTTTATGTTCGGCACTGCGGTCAACATGGAAAGGGAATGGGCGGGATCATTCATTGTATAGTACGAGATAGCCAATTGTGCCTAGCAACATGAATTGAACAACAAAAAATAATGGTTACAGTATGAGTACGAGTACTGTAACTTTTCATGAATTTATGATTTTCAGACCGTTTTGTCCCACTAGTGAATTACAATACCATATCCTACGAAAATACAGGTATGTTACATCATCTCACCACGACTTTGTTTCCAACAACAACAAGTTTTACTTGTGATCTTTCTCAGTGGCATCCTCCTCCGCTCTTTTCTCTGCCCCGTCCTATCCCAATACTGTATGTCACGAATTTCTCTTTGCTCTTCGCACCCCCCCCCCTTCCCCGGTTCCCAGTCCCTTTCTTAGGCCTTTTTAGCTAATTAGGCGGGTGTACTGCAAAATAGCCAAGTTTTACAGTACTTTAAACCACACTGAAAAGCAAGCTAACGGATAGGTTTTTACTTTTTCACGGCGAACGTAATGACATTCGCCAGATGGGCGAATTTGACAAAGGACTGAGTGAGAAAGATGAACGATTGAAGGTGACTTTATTCAATGGTAAAAAAATTGTTGGCTTCGATAACAGTAGATTAAATTGAGACACTGAAGAAGTCCTGTGTCGTTCATTTGGGAATTTATGTTAATTAAAACAAATTATTTGGAAGACGGAAACGGTGCCGACTACAAAAACAAGGTCTAGATAATGCTCTCGCCAAAAACATGTTCGCTGTTTTGCTGTGATATCGATATCACTTAGGTGAATAGTTCGCCGTTTCAGGGTTCTCCGAACTAAGCAGACTTTATTGCATCCATGTTATTTACCAGTCATGCATCCATATTAATAATATTTAATATCAACCAAGCAAAGGGTTCGATTTTGGCCAACAAATATTTGAACAAGACTTTTCAGCAGTAAGCCTTAGTAATGATTTTAGGTCAGCTGGTAGCTATATTATATAGACTAGTTACCAGTTGGCATAAAATCGTTATTAAGGCTTAATATTTCTCTTTACAGCCACGGCTGTGTAGTCGAACACAGGTCCGAGAACACAAGGTTAGATAACTGGACAAAAATACAGCCATACAGACATGGACTGTGGAACCTCGGAAAATAAGTACTTGTAAAAATAATGCACTATATCTGGGTAAAAAACTTGATTAACTCTTTACTGTGTATTCATATCACATGCATGGATTTAATATATTTTGCTTAAACTATCATTTAGACACCGATAACAAGACATGGGTCAAAGGCCCATCACATATATCTGTCCTTACAATAACAATCGAAAAAACAAGTACAACTTAATAAGTAGGCCTATAATTTTCTTTTTTTCATGCACAAAAAATACTTATTGTTGAATAGTGCAGAGTGACCTAGATAAGGTGAACAGGTGGTATTTTTAGTGTTTTAAGTCATTTTAATCCTCTCCAATGGCCGTCTGTATGCATAATCCTTACGCTAGTTAATGCCCTGCCTTAACCACGGGAAATTCCCAAAACATTAGTAATGTTCCCTGTTACTATACTGTAGTTATCACAGTACATGTACTTTAATGAACGGATGGGTTATAATCTACATACGGCACATCTTCAAAGAAGAACAGAAAGTAGAGAAGAGAAGAGTAGGAAGGAGAGAGTGAGTGAAGGAGGGATTGGGAGATTATGATACATGGATGACTAATATAAAGTAGTTTATTCGTTTATATACTTTATACTTTGGGGAAAATGGGTGGGGGGCGGAGAGACACCCCATCGTTTTTTGTTTTTATTTAATGGATGTCACATGAAGATGGGTGGAGGAGGTAGGAGCTCTCAGTTGACGGATCTGTGAAACGCAGGGCGAGATTATAACGACCTTGCTTGAAATTTTACGATCATTTGTCGTTTTAGAATAAAGTTGTAATTATACCTACACATGATGAACGACCAAAATAATATACGTGTACATGTAGTTTAGTTTGACTTGTCTCTTCTACTTCCTCATGATGAGTAGGCCCTAGAAGACAGTGTGTTAATGTTAGAACGCCAGTGGTATATATTATAAATGTGCAGTATTCATACTGCTTACGCTATCCTAAGTAAGACTGAGATTACTTCAGATGCAACAGTACACTCGCAATTTGTATGTCGCGTTTTCCAAATTGTCGAAATCACTGAAGCGAACTGTCGCTTCCGCATATGCCCATGCCTTTGCTGTCTTCTTTCTCCTGCCTCATATGGCAAGATGATGGACACTGGCCAAGGTATCGACCATGACCCGTCTCAGAAAGTCTATGCAACAATGCTGTTAAGCTTTTCGAATCATTTCACATGGGTGCCTCTACTGTTCATTCAAGCTGAAAATGATTAATCTTATTCCAGCAAAATGGTGTACCGGTATAGATCTAGGCGCTCCAGGAAGTGTCTTTTCGGTCTTTGTTGAAGGGCGACCAACCTAACGATCCCGGAGATTCGTTGCACCCGTTAAGCTGTGCTTTCCCAGTTTCACAAAAATAAATGCGGGTTCACGACATTGCTGGATATATATAGGCTATAGCGTTAATGCTTTGTGCCAAGTCCGTGTGGAATTTTTTGTGACCATGACCTATATTTCCACCAAAACATTGGTGATGCAATGCCAGATCTGTGTTAGTTATGAGAATGGACAGTTTTTCATCGCCTTAAATGCGAAACTGTCGTTCATAAAATTCTGCCAGCACCATCAACCTTACCCAAATAGATAGGAGAAGGTTTACAGTCAATGTAAGAATCCACTAATATCTCACGGGCAAGTTTATGTCAATTACTCAGGAGGTTACATTTTTTATTTCGAATTCCGTCGTGTATCATTGATATCGTCATACACCGTATTAACGGGTAAATCCGTACTGCAAGTCATCCTGTCTCCGTTTCATAGAATGGGAGGCCAGATTTTTGTCCTGTACGATTATTAAGCAATTACAAGGTCAGTGCCCCACATGTATTAGTTATTTTTATAATTTTGCCGAACTTTGAGACGCACAGCTGTTTCCGGAAAACAAGCTAATGAGAGCATAGAACGACTTGGGAGAAAATGAAGAGAACCTGGTTTGGGAGAAAATAGAATGAATTGATTATGACCTGGGAGAAAATGGAATTAATTGATTATGACCAGGGGGAAAATGGAATGAATTGATCATGGTTTGAGAGAAAATAGAGTGAAATTATCATGATTTGGGAGAAAATGGAATAAGTTATGATGGTGCTCGTGTTTCTACAAATATTAGTAGAGAGTGATTTCTAAGCTGTGGTGCTGGATTTTGATGCAGTCATAACAATCTCCCACCTCTTCAGCTCTCTCGGTCCAGTTTTCTTTTTATGGCGATGGTCTTCGGTTCGGGACCGCGTTTCAGTGGGCATTGAGGCTGAGGTTAGGAATCCTGTCTTGATGAGCATTGGAGATTCCATCTCGATGGGCATTAGAGTCTAGGTTAGGAATTCTCATTTCCATCTCCCTTGCCACGGCTTACCTCATCGCCGCTAAAGATAAATTTTATCCGTCTCTCTATTATACTTTGCTGTCAAACAGAACCATTAATGTGAACTATATAACAGATGTGGAAGCGGACAATAATGATGAATTTATCTAGTCTACCACAGCATTGACGATAGAGTACACGTACAGTAGAACCTCGATATAAAGTATGCCTTGGTGCATGGAAAAAAAAATTAAAACAACTATTCTCAAGGGTTCAGTCATGCTGAAATTGGTCAGAGTAGTCAGTTCAGTCATGATGAAATTGGTCAGAGTAGTCAGTACGTTCATTTCCCAAATGTACTGTATATACAATACGTATGAATATAGGTATGGATACGAAGAAGAGGGTAATGGCGGGCACTCAGCAAACACTGAAATTTGAGATACATACAAAATGATTCTACAAATATTAAGGAGTGCGAAAAACAGAAAAGAGATAGAAAGGAGGAGAGAGAGAGAGAGAGAGAGAGAGAGAGAGAGAGAGAGAGAGAGAGGGGAAAACATGGATGACTTCTTTAGTAACCACTCACTCCTGACTCCTCCTCTTTGTCAGGTAGTCTATCAGACAGAAGCGTGAATGTGAAGTGTTGTTGTAAGTGGACAAAAATAGATACCTGATCATGACCCATATCTCTGTCTTCACATCCCCACCCCCATC
>JAWQUT010000247.1:645189-656072 GCA_033807755.1 Ellobium chinense
CCCTTTCCAGAAAATCGTGGTTGCAAATTTCCGCATTTTTTAGGCTTTGCCGCAATTTTGCAAATTTTCACAAATTTAGACATTTTCCGCAAATCTGGTGCTAATTTTGGTAGGGCAATTAACTTGTTCTGCTATGTTCGCAATATTACGCTAACGGGAATACAGCATGTATATCTATATTATTCCGTTTCTGTAACTTTGCTTCGGTCATAGACCAATGCGGCTATGGCACGGTACCAAAAACTGCGGCTTGGTGATATAACGAAGTTATGAGTTATGAAGCTACCAAGTCAGTAGATGCCACGCAAGGGAAATTACTCCATCGAACTTTGGAGGTTACAGACCTGTAATAGAATTGGACCCTTTTTTCCTCTATGGGCTATATTAACATTCTGAGCTGCCCTCTGAACCCAAAGTTTTAGCTTTCACCCAGACTCATACCAGATTGAAGCCCATTATGTGGCCCAAATTTTAAGACTTACCCAACCCTAGCAAGCCCATTGAAATTTTGAGCTGGGTTGCTATTTGTAAACAGACCCTACCTTTTTCATTGGTCAATGCCAAACCCCTCCTCTTCCGCCTGAGCACACCCTTGACCTGGCAGTTCCAGCCCAGGACTAAATAGTGCCTGGTAAAATAAAGTAAAATGGACACAGATTCCCATGATATCAAAATNGCGAGCAAATCCACCGGCAATGTGGTACGCCAACTACGCGCGGGCTGTAGCCTAGGTTACGGAAGTCTCGGAGTCCCCCTATCCAAGATGGCGCCGGTTTCCGTGAATGGGTCTATTACAGGCCTGTAACCTTGAGAAGAAAACGAAACTGCGTCGGATTCCACCGCTGGAGCGAATTTTTGTCGCGTCGAGCCTGAGTGATGTTGACATTAATCGTATGGACTCGGATTCTCTTAAAGAATTAGGGCCAGATGCTTTCAGCTATGATAAGTGGGAAACTTTTGCCTGGATAGAGCAGAATCGAGCGCGGACATTGATTCACAGCGAAAACACATAATACATCATGTCTACAGTGGGTTTACTTTATGGGTCATGCGGGGCGGAAAACTGCAACCATCAGACAGAGATAGATGTGTGGCAAGAGTGGGCCGTGGGCGTGACATACAAAACACTCAAGATGCATGAACTCTAATGACGACCTTGTCAACTCTAAACAAAGAATAGTAATTGTCCCATAGAGTACCTGTACTTGGAGTAACAAAAACACTAATTCATTTAAATGTGGGTGAAAATGCTGGTTAGAGAAAGGTATTGTTGTAACGCAGATTTTAGGAACATTTGCAACTTTTGGTGCAAATTTTGCCACTCTATGCATGCAAATTTTACAATTCTTGATGCAAATTTTGGAGGTTTGAAAAGCAATTTTTCGCAGAGACAAGATTACTAACAAAAGTATGTAGGGATGCAGTTGTGTACTGCAAGGCAAAATCAAGCATGTCTTCAGTATCGAAAATCATTTGAAACAACCTTTTACGCTGTGTATTTTTGTCAGGTGGGACTACGTATCAACGTTGTAAATGAGCATCATATGAAGATAGTTCCGTCTTCTGAGTTCTGAGTCAATGGTTAAGTGACTTTATGACGCGGGAAGATTTATCGGTTCCTTCTCGAATTTGAGAGAGGAAATGTGTGTGTGGAGGGGAAACTGGGTGGGGGTGGAAAAACTTGATCTTAATGTGTTGTAGGCTTACAGTATTTCTTTATGGGACGACGATTAGGCCTAAGCCTCGTTGGCAAAAAAAATTTGAATTACGTGTCACATAATTATAGACACGGTCTGAGAGCAGGAGGGTTACGAGCATTGCTTCGTACTTCAAGTCGTATTACATTTGAGGTAACCGCAGAGAGAGGGAGAATGGGCTTGATCACGTCAACATTTCTAGAGCGTGGGGATTGAAAGATTATACAGTACCTTCTGACTAGTCCACATTGTTATTTGTAATCATGCAGCTAGTGTGTGGTAACTGATTTTATGGTGCAAGCAACAAAAATGGTTCTTGAAGCTTTTTCTTTTTTTTCAAACAATTATTTCCCGATACAATAAGTGCCAGTTTGTCCCTACTACACAGAGCACACTTGGAACCAGCAGTGCAGGCAGGACAATTAAGTTTCGGTGCAAATGTCACCCTTTACACTGACTGAACCCTTATACTGCTGAAACCGGAACTCCAACTCTAGCTCTTACCCTACTACTAATCCAAAGTCTAATGTCAACCCTAACGCTATACATTCACGCGTTTGCTGACCTCTGTTTTATTTGTCAGTACATAAATCTATAAGTCAGTGTAGCTCCTTCGAAAATGATTCTCTAACCGTGGCACTTGACTGCGCATGACTGATTTCTTGGTATTCGAGTAATAAATTATTTGTAATAGATTTAAAATGACCTTGAGTTACTCTATGACGATCACGCGCTGCGAGGGTGACATCTGTTCTAAGTTAATCATTGTGGGTATTCCACTGTCTTTCTGTCGTTAGTTCAGGGGAGAAGGTTGGGCATATGGTTAATCTCCTGAAAACATTGTCGCGGAAGTAATAAGTGAGGTGGAGATGATTCATTTGTCCTGTGAGACAGCTATCCTCTCAAAGATGAAGACTGTAAGACATGCACTGATATATCCCGATGGGAATTTTCCACCTTCCTCCTTCCCGCCACCCCCACCCCACNCGCCCTGTCCCCACTCCGATAACGCTTCATATTTAGCGTGCACTTCATTTTTCATATTAAAAAGTTTGCGCATTGTAGGGGAAATACAACCAGTCTTCAGGCCATGCAGGCATGAATATATCTGTCAAAGTGTGAAGTTATTTGTTTGGCGAACGAATGCGCCCCTCCAACGCACGGGGACCCGTTTAATTCAGTGCTTTTATTGTTTCAAATCCCCGTCTGCGTTGAAAACCACTGTAGCCATCTACGACACATGCACCCTATCCAGTAGTTGATAATGGTGCTTCCTCTCCCATTGTCACCTCAAGACACCTGTCTATAGCTTTCATCTTCTCTCCTGTTATTATGCTCGTTCCCCACTCGCCTAAATCATTGTTGTTATTGTTGCTGCTGCTGTTGCTGCTGCTGCTGCTGCTGCGAATCGTTTTTGCTACTCTGATCTTCCAGTCATCTTTATAACTATTGACAACAATGAAGTTTTGTTTTGATGTTGTATTCCCAATTTTCAAAACTACCTGATATCTTAGGCAACGCGTTCTGAGTTCTGAGTGTTAGGTTTTTCAAAACCTCAAAAAGTGACTGTGGCAAATGTGGAATGAACATGACGTTGTTTTCTTAATCCTGAGTCGATGTGCTTTACTGACTTCGTGGTGGACTTTCCCGGGTTTGATAATGTCCTGCCAATGGCCATTGTGAATGAAAAGGATCAAGGGGGCAGGGTTGATCTGTGACCAGAACTGAATGAGAGGGGGTGGGGAGTGATCACGCGCATACCATGTGCCAAGCATAAGTGACGACTGGTTGGCAATAGGCCATTCGGTTTATTACATTATTCGATCTGAACTTTCCGATTTCTTTTGGTATACATACAAATTCTTACTTAAACTTTCGAGTATTACATATATATATCTTAGTTTTATTTATAACAGCTGTCTGCGTCTATTGGTAGCCCAGCGGAGCGAATCATTCTGAAGAAAAATGGTTCCGGGTGTGAACAGAAGAAATCCTAGGGTGCTGTTCAGAAAGAGGGGTTAATAAAGCATCATAATGTCCACAGATGACTCCTTGAAATATTGTAACCTGCGGGTAAGGCACATGGTATTCATTCTTCTATTATTAAGGGGGAGGAATGTGAGCTTAGTCTGATTAGTTTTCAGATGTTACATTTTATTTTAGGGAAGTGTGCCACCAGGGATTTTACCAAATTACTGTGAATGATCAATTTTGAGAAGAAATGCCGAAAGCAAACTAATACTAGAAAATTTCTACAGGGAATCGAACCAGGGTCTCTCAGCTTGCAAGACTGAACGTGCTACCACTATACCACAGGGACGCCAACTTCACAGCAATTTAATTCTTAAATACTTTCTGCCTGAACCGGCCCCAACTTCCACGTGTGAACCTAGTGTTCACTCGTGACCCCGACACACTTCCCGACTGCGCATAATAATAATGCTTTGGATAGAAAACAAAGGAAACTGAGAATCAGAAATGCGGCAAAAAATCATTTCCATTTCCCCAGCAAGTGACCCGAACAGAACTATAATTTGGCAGCATCTAGCGTGGTGATCCAGCCCTTCCCTATCAGGTTCTATAGTACAGATATCCCAATTCTTCCAACACCTTACCTCCCACTTATCCCCAAGAAAAAAAATCAGTAATTCTAACTGCACACTTAGTGGACACTTACGAAGCTCCTAATGGCATTATTCACATAGATGAACGCGATGTTCTTCCCTTACTATCTTCAGAATGACCCGGAAAGTTTTCGTAGAAGATCTAGGCTTTTTGGGGAGAGACTCAGAACATGGAAAGACTGATGCTGGAATCTAGTGATATCATGTACATGTAAAAAATCCTTTAGGGCGGGAGAGTGCGTGAACTAAAAGATGATGGAGAGTACGTCAGCGTGCACTGGATAACCTCCTTCATTTGAACATTGCAAATGAAGAAATACGTCAGTATATTTTCAGCACAGTTAATCTCACTTTTATACGCATGCATGTAAGACCCAGTAAACACTGACACACATGTTTTGACACATCTCACTATAGCCTGCATGTACAATTGTACATACGAGAACGGAAAGAAATAACAATGCAAATCGTGATAGAATTTAGGCAGTTTTAAAATTTACTGAAATATTTAAAATGCCGAAATATTTTGCTAGGCCTGATAATTTCTTTTTGCCATGCCTGTTACTAAAGGCTAGCTTTAACCCTATATCAATGTGTAGTAGAAACACAACACCGACCACACTGATATGCGTTTTTGCATGCAAATGCAAAATGCACTGAATTACGTATAGATAGTGTCTGCAACAAGGCCTCGTTTGACTGATCTCAGCAATTTGACAAAATAGGAAGCCACACCTCTTCCTTAGCTAGCTAAAGGAGTATGTCTCTAGACAAACTAAGATGATCGTAACTAATAAAGAAGAGACTGAAAACAACTGCACTGAATTGCGAGTGATGTTTGCTATACTTATAAAGTTATATCTTTGCCTCATCCAACAGCATACGTACCGTTAGTTCTCGCCACATCCTCCTCCGACTGCCTACTATTACAAGGACGGTCCTTGTCGCGACGCCACAAGGACCAGAACAATAGACATTCTATTGCATATTATATACCTTGTTGTCATAAGATGGCAGTATGGGTTATAATCCATGAAATTGACTTCTAACTGTCCTAGTAGCAATGTTATGATAATCTGGTATTTGGCTCCGAAAGAGGCAATTTGGCAACCATATTTATCCAACATGTATTGTCTAACTCTAAATCAAAGCTAATGCAACGCCCACAAATCGCCTAGACTCCGCTCATTGGCTGTCTGAGACTAGCAAGACAAATATGAAAGAATCAGAAATGCACCCCTTAAATTTTAATGTGACATTGGCCCAGCGCCAGACGAATTATATATTACTCATGTGAATTTTCAATGACGTAATTGTTGCTCTGTGCACTAATCTCTAAGCAATATTCCTTGCAGCCATGAAACTAGAAAAATGACACAGACGTCATGGTAATATGTGCGCAACGTTACCCAGTACAACAACTGTGAACTGAGCCGAGAAGCACGATAATGGTGCCATTACGTGAAAAGCATACTAATTAATTTGCTGAAGAGATAGTTCATTGCTGAGAAACTTCACGCTGCAACTTGCAAGAGACTCATTCCGACATCACGTAGATCAATTATATTCATAGAGAGAAGATGGCTTTGATACACAGAGCCCTATCACTGAGATCGCCATTCGTCAAAATTGTCGGGCGATCTGTCAAGCGTCATTTCACCTCTGGCCCAAGGCTTTCTGATTCAAAGGCATTCTGGAGGGTGGCCGCGGTCGCAGGAGCCGCGTGCACTGGGATTGCAGGCTCTGTCTATTTTGGTACAAGTCAAACCACCAGAGATGAAATTCGACAGAAACTGTCATTCCTCTTTGTAGTGACTGCAGCGAAAAAAGACGAGGACTATAAAGCCAAGAAAACTGGAAACCCATGCAATCTAAAAATACCAGCTCCATGTAAACGTGATCCGCCGAAGAAATCAGACTGCTGCGAGAATCAGCCCAATATAACAACTCCACTAAAAACCTATTCACTGTTTCTTTGGATCACTCTAGAGGCTGGAGCTGACCCCTGTAATGTCGCCAATGCTGCTGTCCGGATTGAAGAAGCCATCAAAATGTCGGAAGATCCTTGTGGTGGCGAAGTTGTAGCTGGTGTTGGCTTTGGACCCAATTTTATGGCTCAGGTCATGGGAACGGGCTGCAAGAACTTTTGTTACAGACGCCGAAAGGGAAAGAATGGAGACATGCCCGTCTCGGACGGAGACATTTTTGTGCACGCCAAGAGTGACAGTCTTGGACAGCTGTTCGACTTTTGCAAGCACTACATGCACTGCTTTCCAGAGGACAGTATCCTGGAATTTGAGGATATTTATGGGTAAGTTCTAGTTAATCTATATGTGTAGATCTAGAATATCCTCCTTTGTGTTACTGTTCCTCATGTTTCTCCCCTCTGAAAGAAACGGGCGCGCACACAGTTCTGCACCCACCAACATAGTCTACACCTAAACATGCTTAGATCTAGACTAGACTAGTTTTACCTTCACCTGCCTGCGCACACTGACGCTCGTGGATCTGGACATGCACACTGTTACCGCAAACGTATAGTCTACAAACTAATTTTCAGTCCTTTATATATGTGGATAGAGCAGAAAATGGCTGAAATAGGAGAGGTCTATAAATCTAGATCTAGATCTAGTCTAGACTAAATCTACTAGACCTAGTCTAGATCTAGGCCTAAATGCTTATCAAAATCGTAGAGAATGAACATTGTTAATTATGAGGTTGGGAGGATTTCCAAATGAGCTTCGTATCCCTAAAAGAGAAATTCTGTGGGGTTGTGCCGAGATCGAACCCGGTCCATTTGCACGGTAATTTGGCGTCAAACCACTCGAGCTAACGCTCGCCTGGCCAGTACTAGTGAAGCAATTCAGATGACGTCTTTCCTCATGTACAAAAGCTTCACTGGATACGCTGCCTTCCAGCATTACAGTATTAAAAAAAAAAATAATAAAATAGGACCGGAACTCAAGTTAACTAGACTAGACTAGATCTAGACATCTAGATCTAACATTAATACAACCTTGACTGCTACACCTGCCTCGATGGGCAGTAGGGTTAGGGTAAAGGACAAGGTTACGCTTTAGGGGAGGGGGGATAGGGTTTGGATTGCATTAGTAGGCACGAATTCCGATTAGGGGCTGTGGATCTCATTCAGATTTCCTTCCCCAGTTGTTGTATTTTTTGTTTGTTTTTTAAGCGCTGCGGTCCATTCCTTTTGTCGGCGGCAGCCCGTCCTTAAGGGAAGGCACTACCCTTATCCAAGACTGTAATGCACATGACTTGGTGTGCAACTTATCTCCATGTGTGCACTGGATTTCTATACAAAATTGCACACCAAAGTGCTGAATGGTGCATTCTCCTCGCTCAAGGGTGATGATCTTAGGACAAGTGTCATTAGCTGAGGCACTAGTTGTGTGACACCAGATTTTACCCCGTCTCTTAGACACCTTTATGCATGATCTGATGAGGGCTTTTTCCGAGTTTCCTGTCTAGATAAATAGTTATTTCATTTAACATCAAATGGTGTTTATATAGTCTAGTTTCAGATAATTTCTGCGTCAAGACAATTATTTTTTTTATAAAGCCTTCATAGGATCACGCATAAAGGTGTCTAAGATATGTGGGTGAAATCTGGTGACGAACAACTGGTGTCATAGCTAATGACACTTGTTCTAAGTTCATCACCCTTGAAAGGGAGAAGAATGCACCACTCAGCACTTCGGTGTGCAATTTTGTATAGAAATCCAGTGCACTTATGGAATAAGTTGCGCACCAAATCATGTGCATTACAGTCTCTGGATAAGAGTAGTGCCTTCTCTTAATGTGATTAGCACCTTTACCTTCGGGCCTCTGTGTGAACCTCTTCGATATCTATATACGACTGAATCAGTCCAAGCTGTTTGCCTTTATTCTTCAGATTTGATTATAAGAATGGCCGCGATATCTCGGGTTTCCTTGACAATCAAACCAACCGCTGCAAACCGGAAGGGCTGAAGGAAGTGGCGATCGAATGCGACACTGGCGGAAGCTATGCTCTGACCCAAAAATGGGTACATGACTTCTGTGTTGTGGATGACGACCCTTGTGTGTTGGAGCAATATATTGGAAGGTAATCTTTGCTTTAGAATTTTTATTGTTGTCCATACTGTATTGCCCATACATTCGCTCTGTCCTATTCAGAATAATGGGTTCTGTAAGTATTTAGACTAAATGATCAGTTGAACAACTTCATATCATAAAAGGGCTCTGAAAGCTTTTAACAGAGAATAATGAAAACTTTACCGTAGTTTAGAAAATAATTATTCAATCAAATTCATTCCTTCCTACATTAATGCGCATGCACCTTCTCCTTCCCTACACATACACTATTTTCATGTAGTGCATTAATACTTGTGCCTTTTATTTATAGACTGGGCGGCCATAATAATTAGTCAAGATGTTCCTTTGTTCCTTAAACAAATAAAGTTTTTGGGTAAGTAAAGCAGGAAGAACAAACCCTTTCTGCGCACTTGCTGGAAACATCATCACTGCAATCCTAGCATTACCATAAGTGCTCCGAAAATTCTATCCAGTAGTTTCATCGTACAATCAGAAAAGTCAGAAAAGTGCAGTACAGCCATAATCATGCTCACGCACCGTAAACTTTAATTCAAACAGAAAAACTGCCTTCAAGAAGATTTGCTTCTTGTACCTGCTGACAACTGCCGGAAGACTCCTCTGTTCCATCCAGCAGGTCTGCAAAATCAACCACTTTTCTGCCTGACTGTAGCAATATTCTGCCAATGCAGTAATCTTGGACAGAAGAAAAGATATTCGATGGGGAAACAAAAAGAATAATCAGTCTTCTCTTAGCCTGTCTTAAATTTAGGGGTAAAATTCTTCAAATTAGATTAGGCAACCCTCGAAGCAAAGTAGCCCGTATTTTGTCAAATGCCCTTACGTAATTGATTTACTTTTCTTAATTACGTAATTGATTTACTTTTCAGAGAAATGGAAAGTGGCCGTGAGCTGGAAGATAAATGTATAAGCAGTCACGTGGCCAGAATGGTGGGCTCCACCGATAAAGACGCAGCCCCGAAGTTTGAGATTGTAAGACAGTCGCAGAGTTATGGGAGCTTTTCTGAGAAGGCCGGTAAGTTGCGCAGTGTTACACGTTGAATTTATCTCCATTGTCCCCTAATGACCAGATGTTTAGCCGACTGGAGATTAGACCCACGGATGTTTGGCTGACTATTCGCAAATACTTTTTTGCTTTCATTGTGGTGAATGTATAGCAAAACAATTATATTAGTTCGGGGTATTTTAGAGCAAAGATGAGTGATATAGATAACGGTTATGCCAAAACGATTGAATGGCAGGCTGCGTTGTTTAGTATTCATTAATGGCGAAAACCAACTCAGTTCCTAGTTTAAAACATTTCTGAGGCTTTCCGCTATTTTCGGTGTTGGAAGCTGCCCCATTTGGTCAAATCCTGTGCGAGCTATACTCGTTTGTTTGTTGTTTTGTCTTCAGAAAACATGAATATTCGTATTCCCAGTGTTAAAAACCCAAGATGTTGCAAAGCATGTATTTTGATTTCCCTTCCACAGTTCATAAAATCATGAAACACAATGAAATATAGTACGAATAGCCAATGATGTAGACGTTTAGTTTGCTATGAAAGCACTGGTGAAACAATAAAGGAATCCAATTCTACAAGTTACCGTCCACCAAAAATGAGATCCTGAAAGAGAAAATGAGGCCGGTCTGCCAAGTTTCCGTTGACCACATCATACCCGTCATCCATGTCGACCAAACATTTAGCCATTCTGTCCACGGTCCCCTTGGGTAAGGGAGCCGAGGGTTCGTGATTCCCTTCCTCTTCCTCCTCCTCATCACTACCGATCTAGTAGCCTGGCGCAGCTCCTGTGCATCTTGGGGAAAGACGCCGGCTCATGGTGAATCCATGCTCATCTAATACCAGTAACACTTGATCATTGACCTGATACTAGTGATAGTGCGGTGACTTTCGGTGACCCTCGCAGTCAGATCCGCTTATCTTCATCCACTGGCTGTGCTCAGCTGCATCATTCTCTGACTCTGGGCTCTCCGTGTTGCTAGTGCATTCGATGCCACCTTGGAACCCGGGTCCGACCGGCTAGTGCTCAACCCACGCTGTGGTTCAGAATATCTGATTTGAGGAGTTGTTGCTATTGGTTGGGTTCATGATCTTGATTCCTGTGCATCTCTGAGATGTTCATGGTCACTTGTTATCCCATGTCGAAAAGCCTGGGGCAATGTTCTGATGATGGACCAAACTCTCACAGGGTCTGAGGAGCGCAAACCTGGGAGCCAGTGGTATTCACTTTAACCGTCCCACCCGGACGAGAATGGTTCCTTGTGTTACAAATATCATTATAACGTTATCACCGCAAGACCTTGAACCTGATGTATCCGAAGCAAAATGCGAACATGTAATTATATTACTGTGTAAAGACATGAATCAACTTTTGCTCACGAGCTCATCTTACAAACTCTAAATAATGGAGCAGTCCCTTGGAGTTTGCTAGGTCCTTCTGTATTTCGT
>JAWQUT010000247.1:656084-666319 GCA_033807755.1 Ellobium chinense
ATAGGACGGTCACACTCTGGCTTTTAGAGTAGGAAAGCCGGCGTCTAGTCTTCTCGGATAAGGACGAAAAACTAGGAGGTCCCGTGTGCACGTTGCGCACGTTAAAAATCCCTTGGCAGTTTAAAATCGTAAAAGAGTAGGCCTAGCGGCCGCTGTCCGGGCAAAATTGATAGGAAAATCCTACTAAAAAACGTTCACAGTAACCCTGAGGGCGTAATATAGCCGTAATCGTGCTGACACGCCGTAAAACACAAACTCAACTCAACTCAACTCTGTATTTCGTTTTCACTTGGATATTTTTGTCACGTTCTTTTTTTTTTTGTTGTTGCTGTCGCTGCTGTTGTTGTTGCTGCTGTTGTTGTTGTTGGTGTTGTTGTTGTTGTTGATGATGATGACGATGATGGTTATGATGTAAATAACACTGAACATGGCCTCTGATTCAGGCTAATTTCATATTGCTGTTTGATATCCCTCTCCAATCTCTCTCGTAATCTCACCATCCATGCCTCTGTGCCCAGTCTCAAATCGTATGATCAGACACGTCCTGGATCACCTTCCCCCTTGCCCTTCTTTTTCATTACTTTAGGGATGTTTTTCCTCGGCTTTGCTAACGACCCAGCTGCGTTTGAATATCTTCTGGATCGTATGGTGGGTGCCTCTTGCGATGGAGAACATGATGACGTCATGAAGATGAGCCGAAATGTCAAGGGAGCTTACTGGTACTTCCCAGGGTGTAGGGAACTTCAACAGCTGAGATCTTAATTTCTCATCCCATGGTGCCGTAAACGAACTTGTTTGTTATGTTGACTCAAGCTTTATTATTGCGATTACGTTTCGTTTTGTTTCCTAATTAAATTTGTTTATAAATAAATCTTTGTGCAAAATACAAGCACAGAAAAGGCAACGTAACTCCTATGTGTAATGTTAACCGAGTTTCGTCAAGAACTTGGTCAATATGTGTTTGAGAGGTGATTGAATTGGATATTTATTTGTTGCAGATTAGTATTTTATTCAATCGTTATGTTGTGGACAAACAGGCAATACTATTTTATTATGTTATCATGATGAAGACGAACATGGATTAGTGTTTTATTATCTTATCTCGTAAACCAAGAGGAATTCGCATTTTGCTGTATTATCACCTCGTAGACGAAGAGGCATTGGCAGTTTGTTATATCATTACGTTGTTAACGAACAATCTGTGGCATTTTATAACATATTGTTGGCAGACAAAAGGAGATGCATTTTATTTTGGTTACCTTGTAAATAAACAGCTGTGAGTATTTTTGAAGTTATCATGTCGTCGACGTTTAGGCTTTAGTATTTTATCATGTTATCTCGTTCTAGAGGAAGAGGCATTAGTATTTTTTGTTTGAATTATGATTTTCAAAACGAACAGGCACTTGTGGCGAACCGAGATTCTCTGTCAGTCATTTACTATTATCGAGCAATTATCATTGATACGTAAATAAACGTCTGTGGCAACGTTAGCATCACTGATGCGCGAATGGAGGTTGTGTAATGCGTGTATCAGACTGGGTTGATGCAAGTGGAATAGACAAGAACATAAAATGAAAGTACAGATAGGTATGCAAAGCTGATGTCTGGCCATGTTTCTGACAGTGTTTGTTTCTATGATTAATAAGTCAGTTGTTTTTTTGTTGAGATTATGAATACATGTATGTTAAACATGTGTGTTTGTCCGCAGATATTATGGATGTGTATTTGAAGTAATTAAATTCAAAGAAAAACAAAACAATAGTTGTTTTTTCTTCAATCTTGTCGTTGCCAGTTGGTGCTCAAACAGTGATTCTGAGACACAGTAATGCACGTACTTTCAGAAGCATTTTATATTTGTGAGATTCATTCTCGTTCTGCAACTTTGAGAGACAGCCTCTTCCTTTAGTTTCACCTAACATTTACTTAAGAAAACATTAAAAATCCCTCTGTGTGTACGTGCCTCAACGTGTTTTTGATACATGTGTGAAATCTGGTTGTGAAGTAGCGAATGTACTTTGAGATAATGTTTTCCTAAGATCGCCATCCATAACAGAAAAAAAAATGCACTGTTCAGCACTCTGGTCCATGTAAAGTCTATTGAATTGGAAAGAGGCAGTGCGTACCACAGTAGTGGATTGCCTTAAGGGAAGGTGCTACCCATTCCCAAAGGTTGTAAAGCAGATTACCTGGTGTGCAACTAGACACCATAAATACATTGGAACTCCTATATAACACTGAACACCAAAGTGCTGAATGGTGCATGTTTCTGTTTCTCCATTAAGGATGATGATCTCAGGACAACTGTCATTTATTTGCAGTACCAAGGCTTTTCTGGATTTTCTATCTTGATGAATAATTATGAGGAATAATTAGCACATGTTGGTATAAACTAAAATATCTCTGTCTAGACATAAACTCTAGCGAAGCTTTGGTAGGGTCATGCATAAAGGTATCTAAAAGCCGGGGGTGAAATCTAGTGTCAAACAACAGTATGCTGCTGCAAATGACTGTTGTGCTAAGATCATCACCCTTTAGAGAGGAACATGCACCACTCAGCACTTTGGTGTGCAATTTTGCATAGAAACTTCGATGCACTTATGATGATAAATTGCACACCATGTTATCTGTAAATACAATACAATCTGTGGGAAGGATAGCATCTTGCCTTCAGAGTGGAATGTGAACGTAGGGAAGGCAGTGCCTTTCCGGTGTAAAGTATAATGCATTTCAATACATATTGCATAAAATTGCACACCAAATACTGATAGACGGTGCATTATTTCTTTTGTGGCCGGATGGTGATATTTGGAACACTATCTCATACTACATTCCACAGATTCCTCTCAAATTTTGTCGAGGCTGGCTGTAGCACAAGACACAGATTTGTAAGAGAAGCATTTTGCAGTCTGCTGCATATTTGTAATAGCTCAAATCTATTCCCGCCCCCAATTTACATGATAGTATAAATTTCCATTCCTATATTCTGTTATTTTACACTGAAGTTCTTAAAAACAACAACAAAAAAAAAACCTCTCGTGCAAACCTGTCAACAGCCAAAATCGTCCCTCATGCCAAGTTTCTAGCACTTGGCTGTGTAAGTAACTGAGAGTAGATCTGAATTTTATATTAAAAGTTCAAGATGGCCGTCGTAGATTGCCAGTTTGAATGGAACGTATGTGATGTCTTGCTTCATGATATTCTAAATTCACAGTTTCAATTCAGGAAAAAAAAAAAGCAGAAATACAGCTGAAAAGAGCACAATTAACTTTCACCCCTTAGGATGGTACACCACCCCGCTTTCTTAAATCCACTTTTTAAAGGTTGCAGGAGCCTAATTGAAAATGCCTCTTTGGGGCATTTGACAAAATATTCTCCTCAGACTACATGAATGTTCCGAAAAGGCAAGGACTAGTCTGTAAGTCTGGAGCCACCACTGTGGTAAAATTCTATACTGTTTTCAGTAGGGGTCCTTTGGAAAAAATTTTCGCAATTTCAGTTTAAATGAAAAGGGGGTCCAAAATTTGGCATTCTTTTGCATACCAGCTGCTCGCAGAAACTGAATCCGCTTAGACCCTTGAAAAGAGCTGCCTGCCAAAAATCTTTATTTAACAAATTCACCGATGTATCTCACAACTTTTGCGGTGTAGTTTTATGTTCTACAATTATTTCTACACAATCTGTCCAAAGGACAGATTTTTTACTCTGCTATTATCGACTCGGATAGTCGACACATTTTTAGCCAATTAGGCTCCTGCAACCTTTACTATCCGATTCGCTTTTGTCTCGTCGAAGACTAGCGCGCACTGTAGGCCTAGCACTAGCAGATAAATTGAACTCTATATTTAGACTCATACTCATAGAGCACTTCCTCTGACTAAACAACTGAAACATTTATGGAATGTTTTGACTGGCTCTGACTGGCTCCTGGAAATCAATTGAAATCGGAACAACACTATGCTTCAACCGTCTCCATTTTCTTGCTTGCACCCGATTATATTACCTTAAGCCTTAAGATCAATTTCACGCTACAACCTGACCTTCACGTTACATATATTTAGAAATGGAATCTATGCATGACTTCCTGTTTTGGTTCACGTGCTGAAATATGCAGATGAAATCAATGTGTCACAGTATTAGTATGGGTAGTGGCGTTGGCTAAAGCTAGGAGGTCAAACAAAAACAAATATGTATAAAACGCGGACCAACGCAGAACACGCACCATGTGCGCACCAAATTACACTGACTGAGTGTGCCATGACATTCTTGCAAAGACATGGTGAACAATGGCTCCAAAGCATGTTTTGTAATTGTAACCTTAAATGCTAATAGAAGATTGCATTGTATGCACACGGCACATTATAATATAACCTTCGCCAATTTGCGTGCAAGAAATTTGGGGATGAGCCTGCTTCCTGACTTTGTTTACGAAATTTGCCGGATCTCCAGGGTTCGATCCTTACACCTAACCACCAGCTTAGGTCCTAAGAATAGTTCTATGACATTACTACTTTACCTCCTTGTGCAAAATTGAATCTGGAACCTGCTAAAAATAATACAACGTCAGAAATACGCATGGGGAAATCTTGAGAAAAATTGAAGGTCTATGCAATATCTGACATATTCTGAGTCTGTCTTATCGTCTCTACACTTTCGATTAACCACGGGGCTGCTCTGAAAACAGGGCTTTTCATACTTCAAAGTTGCCAAAAACAGCCCTTAAAAACTGTCCTACAATGATGGTTCTGGTATCAAATTACTCAGAAATAAAACTGATTTCCAGTGGCGTGCATCACATAGGGATTATGTAATAAATTCAATTTCGATTCAGAGTGCTTAATTTTGAGGTTACTGATGAAACAGGGTTCTATTAATTCTACGCCCCTGGTTCCAGACATCGACTTAGGCACTCTCTTCTCATCCATTCCTTTCTACATCAAAGGGAAGGGGGAGGGGGTGAGCCTCCACAATCAATTATAACTGTCTCCTGACAGTCATACATAATAATTGTACATTCGTGGACTGTAGACTTCGGCAATGTCCGGGTACTCGTAGCTCACAATGAAGATCGATCAACGAAAGACCTTTTTGTTTTTTAATCCATGCCTATGCCCCCTCCCCTTAGTTGTTGTTTTTCAAATTCACTGATCCGCTACGGCTGTCAGGGCACTGGGATAGGATACACGAACTGACAAGAGTAATTTTCCAGTCCCTGTAGCCTAGTATAGACTAGGTCAAAAAGATATACGCTGCTTTTCTTGGATTTCCTGGACTGGAAAATTTCTAACACGAATAATGCTGCAGTCGAGTGTTATGTATAGTAACATAGAATTTCCCAGAATTACTGCGCCTGTGTTACGTTACACATTTGCATCGCAATTGGAGCATTACTGAATGAATGGGTCCTAAGGCTATATAAATATAATGGGAGCACGTGATAGTTTGTGAAGCAGAACGGTATCCAATATAGACTATTTATGGACGACGAACATCGCATAAAGAATAACACATGATGGAACAAAGACGCAGCAAGCAAGACATAGCCAAGTACTGAAGTAGGAAGAAAGAAGTACAGTCTGCAGGAAGCCTGGAATTGCTATTAATATTAAAAAGATATTATATGTCGCGTCGTTTCGCCGGATCAGTTATTACTATATAGTATGTTCTTATTTATTTATTCTGTTATTGTCTCTATGACGCCACAGAAAGCGCTTGGTTTAGCCTCACAAAGAACGTTTAAATAAATTAATAATTTTAAGGTGATCCACTACTCCCCCGCACGGAATTAAGAAAGTCATAGAGTGACCTGGCCTGCTGGGGTGATAATGGTGTTAAGTCGGGAAAGGGGTGTTAGCCTGGAAACGAGAGTTATAAACCACGTTGTAATTGTTATTACTAAGCCAAGCCTACGATGATAGTCTGCATCACTGATACCACAATCCGGCATCAGTACAAGCTGTGGCATTGCTTGCGAGGGCAGTGTGTGATATTGTTTGTAAGCTAAAAGTATGTGGATGACTAAATTGCCAGCTAACAAATTCATGCAATTTAAACCGTTAAAAATTCAACATTTAGATTAATTCAAGAACCACGCGATTTTCCCATTCATCATACTCATGCAAAAATGACAATTATAACTTGCATTTTTTTCCCATTAGCACCAATGTTGAACGCAGCTCTTTGACGTTCAAGGGTCATGATAAGGAGCGAACTTTACACAATTTTGGTGCAATATTTGAATATTTACAGTGTGACTCATTCATTGGCCAGACGCGCCAAAGGCACAACTACAAATAACAACATGTCTTTAGTGAAGTTTTTTTCTGTACTCTCTGGCTTTTTGGCAGCGTTTGGAAGTCACCAATCTGAGTTTATGGCTTTATACTATTTATAGAATGTAGACTTTATTTAGATAAATATAGATTTACGTAATGTGCATTGTGCTAGTTCAGGGAAGAGGGGAAAATGAAAACGACACAGTCTGGAACCATAAAATAGAGCTGGGAACATGAAATATGGACGCAACAAAGTTCTATCCATACACAGTATTAGGGAGTCATTATAAAACAACAACAATAGCTACAACAGCGACAACAAGCAAACTTTTAGGAGCAACAAACACAATAAAATAAGAACAACTTTGATCTTGCAAAACAATATAACACGTCTGGTCAAGTCGTGGAGAAGGCCCTACTACTTTTGTACAGTTGTGCTCTTTTGTGCCTAAGATGACTAATAAACTTGCTGAACTTGTTGTTGAATGTGAAACAGAACTTTATAACCAGATTATAGGGAGGGGAAAGGAGGGGGAGAGTGAAGAGAATGGAGAATCTGTGATTTATAAACTTCAACTCTGCAGGCAATAATTGCCTAGTCTAAGCCGTGGACTTGCTGTCAGTGTTGAAATACTCTTGAAGCAATTTCCCTTCCAGACCAGCCAATGTCACTAACTTAATATCTTGATAAGAGCTGTTGTGATTTAAATCCTTTGCCAACAGAGGTCGACTGTAAACCTCAACGACTGTTTTAATAGTTTTATACGTGTATCGCGAATGCACCATTGTTATGTAGATGACATAAACAATGAGAGCAGAGTTTCGAAGCCAAACTTATGTGGAGTTGTTAAAGTTGCATTTCTGTAGCTGCAGAATGGAATGGTGGAGGGGAATAGGTTTGAACCACACTCTGTCAACACTGCTGCTTTAATCTGAAAAAAAAAATAAAACCAACACAACGCACTTTTCGCTGTCTGTGCTACCATGCTTTTTATATGCCTCTACATGATTTATATGACATACATGTAATACAGATTTGATGTGAATACATGCATACTTGGCAAGCGTGCCATGACTGATACATAGAAGAACTATGAAGCCTTTTTATCCTGCCTGTGCGTCCTAAACTTTTTATTAACCCTGAGTTAAACTCAACTCGCTGTAGAAAAGCTTTTCATACATAAGTATAGTGCAATGTAATATGCAAGTCTGCCTGAGGACTTCAGTTTGCAAGATTAGTTCTTCCTTCGTTTGAACAGTTTAAAAAGCACGGACGGCATTAAAGAGATGTATTATATAGACCTATTTTACATAATATTAGCTTCTCGCAATGGACTGCAGAAAATTATTACACACGTAACTGTTGTAGTCTGGAGAATCAGACTTCAGTTACGCAGGTCTGCGTTAGGGTTCTCATGTTCCAGTTGTCTGTGTGTAATCGGGTGGAAAAGCGTATAGGATTCATTGCTTATTAAAGATTTAAAGGGGGAGGAATGTGAGCCTAGTCTGATAATTTTTATGGAAGCTGTTACACATTATCTAGGGAAGTGTGTCACTAGGGATTTTTACCAAATTACTGTCAAGGATCAATTTTGAGAGGATAGGCTGAAAAGGCCAAAACCAAGAGAGTTTTTTTTTGTTTTCTCTCATTGATTTTGTATTTAGTCCGTGTTGGGCAAGCGGTTGTAAGAGTATACGTTGTTTTTTTTCAAAAATTTTTAGTTTTACATTTTTAGTAATATATATGTACACTAATAATAACATATAACATGTGGACTGCAGAATGTTACTACACCGGCTGCTGCCTTAATCTAGAAAGCCAGCCTTTAGTAACAGGTCTGCGTCAGGACGTTCATTTCATACATATTTCATGTACATTAATGGCGCTGACGTTTAACATTGTACTTCAAAAGTACGGGACAGTATTCAGCTAATCTGTTATCATAAACAGACTCCTTGTGCTCATCATTAATAATAACATATTATCATATCCGGCATAAATTCTAAACAGGGTGATTAGAATGTGATTGGTAAAGTACGATCTTGTAATTACGTCAGCTGAGACAATAACTTGCGCCAACAGTAGAAGCGAATCTACCACTTGGGAACTGGATACGTTTCTTCAATGTTAAAACCCTTTGTTTCACTGCAAAGGTATCCGCCGTATAGTGGATCCACGCACCCCTCTTTCCAACTTCAGCCTTTTTCAGTGGAATCACTTTGATTTAATAGATGTGGAAGTTACAGAAATAGAAATGGCGAAGAAGGGGGCGTGCGAGGATAACGCCAGCCTATTGGCTTGGCTGATAATTATGTCTGTCCTGATCTTTGGCCAGAAGCCAGATCAATAAAGTTATCAAAACATGCAAGCATGCATTTTGCATGCTGATAAAGTTCCAGGAAAGAGAGAGAGAAAAGTAAAGGAAACAGCTTGGCAAGTACTTTCGACTATAGTGCGTAAACTTTGGTTTGTGCACACCTTTTACCGAATTACTCAAAAACCTGCCATCAGATATTTCTAAAATTTTGCATCAGCCCCTGTATGGGTTTGGACGTTATGAAAATACTGATTTCAGTGATCAGCATTTGGTAATTTAGAAATTTCCTTATCATTTATTAGTAAAATAAACTTGATAATCTATCACGTCGTACATTACAAAGTATCATATGTTTACCGTAATAGAACACGTCATTTCCATGTTCCGTTCAAAACTTCGTGTACACTTTTTCCCTTTATATATTTTTTAAAATCATTACAATGGCATGTGCATATAAAAACCTTCGTATGTACTCATGAGCACGAGGGAGCACCTTTATTGAACGTGTTAATGTGTGACGCTCATACTGTTTCTCATTTAGGCGTACATTAGTCATCGGCGGCTCTGCTGTTTTGTCTGCACATTGGTAGATCTAAATAAATATGTCTTTGAAGGTAAAATTTTTAACATTGCAACGGATCACCCTACATTTGTACAACTACTTTTGTAAAGAGGCTAGGCGTGGTCACCTGTATCACAAGATTTCGAACCCCGAACTCCGAGTCCAGCAGGCGCTGGGATATGATATGATATCGTTTACGGGTGATTCGGAAGTGGAAAGTTAATAAGATACTGTGAGTCACCACTTCACCTAAAAGTGAGGGTACTAATACATAATTGCATTATTTTCACCCTTTTGTTTGTGTGTGTATTAGCCTTGTGACGTTAAATTTGATCATTTTGATATCTCCATTTTAGTAGATCACAGATACGCCCCTGGTCGATTTTTCACCCTCTACAGTCTAATTTTTGTAATGTAAACCTCCTTATTGATGAAAATAAGCCAGAACGATCCAATTTATATAGATTAAAGAAGGGAATTCAGAAACCCGTTATTATTCTGTTGACAAAAAATAATATCTGTAACGTCCATAAGAAAGTATAAGTTGATGCAAATATTCAGAGAAATCTAACAGCGGGTTGTTGAGTAATTCGATGAATAGCTTGCACAAAGCAAAGTTTACGGACTATAGTATGTTTGATGACACAATAAATATCTTTTACTTGCATTAGTTGCATCGGGTACGCTCATAGTCATAGGCATGTAGCCGACTTAAATTCTAAGGAACACTATTTGCCACAGCAGTACAACTTCGGTTGTTGCAACTTGTTTGCAGAATGATGAGATGTAGATCTAGATTTATAATAAATGTATAAAGCAGTTATCAAATTATACAAATTTCAGTTGTGTGTGGTAACATGGGTGCATCTAATACGAGTTATACAATACCTAAAGCACGTATGTCCAATGATGGTAGGTAGGAAATGGTGGCAGTGCAGTGTTGTGAGGTGACTTTTTGAAGGGCGCCTGTAATCTTGAAACAAAGAGGTTTTAGCTGCAGATCGTTCTGCATTTTTTTTTAATCTATGGATGTATAATACCCTTCTCCTCCCAAATTTAAAAAAAAAAAAAAAACAGGAAGGA
>JAWQUT010000247.1:666342-691842 GCA_033807755.1 Ellobium chinense
GGGGGGGGGGGGTGGCAACAAATCAAATTAATGTGTAGTGTGGCTTCAATAATATTTGCATTCCAAGAAGAGTCTATTCAACTAAAATTTGATTCTTAAGACAAGCGACAGTGAACCAAACTAAAGGAGTTAAAAACCAGTACATCCTTGATTCCTTGTTCCTCTTAAAATGTTTTCCAAGAACAGAGAACCACATTTTTCAGTTATTGTACCCATATAACATCTAAAAAGTGTTTACATTTACAACAGTTGCATAATACTGGAACATTGTCCCTACTTTCATCTATGTGTTACGTATTCAAGTTCAAGGAAAATAATATCCTTAGAGTAATAATCATAAATTTTCTAAGTACGACCTCGCATAAACGATTTTCTGCCGTCATTGTTACGGTCTCACAACAGATATGATAGTTTCATGCAACTTTTTTTTACCGCTTAACCAACCATAATCAGTGTTCATAGCGAACCACAAAATCAATGGCAGAGCCATTTCGTCGATATCTCTGAATGCTTAGAAGTAAAACCTGCTTGTTGATCTGCCACTTCTTATATCATTGTGAGCAAGAGAAAAGTTTGTCACGTTTTTCATTAAAGGACGAGTTCTCAGTATAACAGTCGTCATTATAGATGGGTCGCATTACATTTAATAGGTTATAAGCTCACCTAGGCTAAATGTCAACTGTCACTGTATTGATAGAATGCGTAAACTTGAACGGAGAAACAAAACTATGGACCTATCCACCTTATGTAGGCCTACAATGTGATAAGTAATCTAAAGAGTACTCACCGCTCTTCCTCACAAAAAAGGGACGAAATGGCATCAAACTTCATTAGCCTCGATGCAGGCGTCTTTCTACACAGTCATCTAAAGGCGCAAAATAACTACTGTGGGTGCTCAGCTCAAAGTTGTGTAGACAACATACTCACCATTTCCTCAAAAAAGTCATCGGGTCAGATAAGACCCGATCATCATAGCATTTAACTAAAATTGATCATCGATGCACGGGTTAAGGCTTACAGGATTTATTGACTGTATCAAATCATGGAATGTTACGTGCATAGAAATAAGAGTTTTTGTGGCTAATTAACAGGCAAAAGGTACTCCATTGAATGAATAATAGTGTTCATCTAGAGATATAGGTACATAGTTTCCACTTCCTCCTCCTCCCTCAACCCCCAAAACTTGCGAAGCCTCTTAATCACTTGAGCTTTGTTTCGCACTGATATGTGCAGTGCCTGCAAGTCTTAAGCCTAAGCGACTCCATATCCTCCTTTCCCTTCCCTCTCCTCCATAATTATTATATATATAGAATAGATACATAGATATATAAAGAGGCTTCACAAGTTTTGAATATTAGGGAGATAAAGTAATCCATTAATCAAATTAACGATTCTTCTTCAATATTTCTTTTTCAATTTTATTCACTCGAATAAGATACTGCAACGTTCATCAAGGACGCTGCTAAAGCAACAAACAAAAAAAAAGAAATCCAAACTTTCCCAATCAGATATCCTTGTTTCCTTTATTGCTTAATGGTAGCAATTGATTCGGGGTCATTACGGATTAACTAATTTTTATCAGTCACTGAAAACTGTATCTGAATGCTTATACTCCGTGGTTAAGAAAAATGGCGTGACGGATGTAAAGATGATATAAACATTTGATTAAGCATTCCCAGACATAAAATAAAGATGTCAAGAGCAGAAACCCATAAGACGTAAGTATCGTGGATTTATTTTGTTTCATATGTTTAATTTGATAATTTGATAATTAGACCTAAGAGCCATGCTATGCTCCGTTTACGAGATAAAGAAATCCATTTACGAAACAGATTAACATTAACGATTTTTTTTCTTCAATATTTCTTTTTCAATTTTATTCAACCATTTATTTACTCGCGGACCACTCGAATAAAAACTGCAGCTCTCATCAAAGACGCTGCTAATGCACAACAAAAAATCTGAAAAGAGTAATAAAATAATATGTAATTTTGTAAAAATGTAATATTGTTGCTGACAGCTAAAATTAAGCTATTCTCCCATTGCTACCATTAAGATTCGGAAAGAAGGATATCTGATTGGGAAAACTTTGTTGGGCTTCGGTGGACTTATGACGTCAGACACATTCCTACACTTTGTTGTGGGAAATTTTACATTTACGAAATCGGATGCTTGTACTGTTATAGCTGGCCTCGACTGCTCACGTATTATCACTTATCACACTATGATGCAATGGATTGATTTCCCGCTCTCTCCTAGACAACAAAAAAATGGTGCCCCTTTGCACTGAGCACGGGTCATGCACACACAGAATCACGAGCCTCCGTGATCCTCGTGCTTTTTGATAACGATGCGTCATTTACACCGTACTTGAATTTGAAATAACTACAACCGGCTGACACGATTGTGTTATCGCAGTTTTCACATCAAGGCCTGTACCTGAAGCAATATGTTACCCTCTTCATCACTGGAGAGAATCAGGAGAGAAGCAAGTAGTGGCCAAAGTACTGACAGCTAATTAGATAGGAAGTGCCTCTCACATGACTCACTGGTTACCAATAAATATTTTAACTTTAGGACTAAGGGCTGTACACGGGTAGACAGAAGTCGGGCTAAATGATGAAAGGCCCGAAACCACTGGCTCCGGACACGACACGACACGGCAAATAGTGACGTACGAGACCTCTGCCCACGAGTACAATGAAATCAAAGTCGTGTGGTGACGTGGCAGAATCGGTGGATTAACAATTGAAGACAGAGGTTATAAAATGAAAATTCGTATGGATGGATGGATGGATGGATGATGGACAGACGGAGGACGGACGGATGGTGGAGGTGGATGGCTAGACGGACGGACGGATGAGTGGATTGACTGACTGACTGACGGACGGATGGTTGGTGGAAGGATGGCAGACGGATAACAAAATGTCAATGTCTTTTGCTCTATTTGCAATGCTCAAAGTATACTAGAGCAACTCGTGAAACGTTTTTGGCCGGGTGTTAGTTGGTCAGCACGTAAAAATCACATATTGGTGCATTCAATGTGCAGTCAACTCTATTAAATCACACTTTTGTCTCAATTGCAACGTCTTCAGAGTATACACTATTATAAAGTCGAAAACAGCGTTGCCTCATCGCGGTTTTGTATTTACTCCGGTAGAATTGAAAAGAATAAAGATCTCTCCAAAACTCACACAGTCCATTTAGGAAGCTTTTGAAACGACAAGGAAATATGCAGGGGTAACAGCTCTTGATGCATGTTCCAGTTCAGTTTTCTTTGAACAAAGTAACAGAGATATGCATCCTGTTTTCAATTATTGTGATATAGACAGATTTGGGAGAAATGCTCGTCAGTTATGACCAATTGTTCTGTTGGCCCACTTGCATATGGAGAGTTTGTTTATTTTCTTCTCTTACATGCTCTATTCATATGTTTGTCAGTAGTGTATTTCAGCGAGGCCAAGCAAGACAGGGCTTTGGCCTTCATGCCAGTGAGGAAAAGGTTACGTCCATGGTATGTCGTCTTTGACCGCACGGGTCATCGGACATCGAACCCCAGTCAAGAAATGTCTGGAATCTTAATATCATCAAGACAAATGATCGGAACAAAACCATTGTGTGAAAGCAATAAAATCCACGACCGATCTTTCTAAAGATCCAGTCTAGGAATTCATGGTCCTAGACCAATGAGCACATTATACCATAAAATCTAAGGATTTTGAAATTGGCATTAGTCTAGTTCTAAAGATTTACGTCTTAGATCAATCTAGTAGAACTAATATCATCTTTCTGTTCAACTGTTTTGAGGTCTTGGGCTTGCACTGTAAAATTGTGATTTCTCAGATTGAAAGCCCCCGCTCCCCTTCCCCCTCCTCCACCTTCACCTTGTGTTGCTTTAATAACATAAGGCTCATGTCTCAAACTGAATTACTTGGGTCCTCTGCTTGTCAGCGCTGTCAACCAACGACTTCCTCCAACTTTGATGCCGCCCGTTGCCCACTGGTAATCCTGCATTCTGATTGGTCATGTATTTTCAGGGTGGTTGGGATTTCTCATACGACACGCAATACGAATGTGGGTTTTGGCAGTGTGAATGAGTCTCAAGCACTCGTAAATCTTATGAATATGAAAAAGGGTAAAGAATATTTTTAGACATTAGAAATCGAGGTCAACCTGAAATAGGTCAGCGGCCTTGACATACCAGACGCCAGTAATGAATATTTACGTCTGTAGGCATTCAAGCGAAGAAAAAAAAAAGTTCAGGGCGGAGCAGGTGGAGTGGAGGAGTGAGTGAGTGAGTGTGTGTGTGTGTGTGTGTGTGTGTGTGTGTGTGTGTGTGTGTGTGTGTGTGTGAGAGGGATATCTTGACTCTTTGCCAGCTTATCATACGCCCTGCTGCGCCAGAGAATGGTTCGAGCCTTGATGGGGCCGGAGGAGAAGTGGTTCTGCTGTAAATCTCCTATTAATGCCAACCTTGTAGATCCCATGAATTTTGCTATTCGCTGAGGTTAACCAAGTAAATTTCACGACGCAGAGGACAAAGGAATGCATCCGTGAGACTTATCGTACTACGGTACAGAACAGGTAGAAAGTTCTAGGACCTTCTAGAACAAGTTGAAGCAGATCAACAATGGTTAGCCTTCCCTGAAAAGCACTGCCCACTTTGTTGTTGTTGTTGTTGTTGTTGTTGTTGTTGTTGTTGTTGTTGTTGTTGTTGTTGAAACTCTGTGCACTTTATAGAGTTATTGCACGATATTGGTTCATAAATCCAAACTGATCAAAAAAAAAATGCGTTTTGAGCCAATGTCGTACACTAACATCTTTATTATACCCCTCCTTATTCAACTTGTCGCACCCAGCAGAACTCAGTCCTTCAAGACCAAAAATTAGAACAAACACCCTGCAGAACTCAGCCCTTCAAGACCAAAATTTAGATCAAACGAGCGGAAACTGCCCAGAACATCAACACAGAACCAAATACTGTAAATAGGCGCGGGAATCTAGTTTTATTGTTGAAGAAGTTCATGGCCTTCAGACTTAATGATGTCACATAAAGTTGCGCACTGGATTCGTGCATTTTATGAACAGTTATTGTACTTTTATATTTTTAACATAGAAAAATGCACGTTACAATGTTCTTTTGGTACTGGTAATTACTACTTTAGATCTGAGTGGAGTGACACCTGGGGGATTCATAAATGTAATTTCTGTTTTTCTGTCTGTTATACTAGTTATAGAGTATCATTCAGGTCTCAGAGTGAATTTGTAGCGTGTTGTAAAGTGTTTTGTGAGACATAGTGGGTGCTGTTTCCGTTGTATTATTACGGTATTGTGGCCTATAATGGTGAATGGTCGACAGTGAGATCTATTTCGATTCCCATATTTTGCCTCTTAGATATCAGAAATAGTAATAATGAGGCGATTCTAACATTTCATGCCCCGGAGGAAGAGAAAGTTTACGGTAAAAGGAAGTAGGGTTACTAGAAATCGTGTCCAACCGTAATGAGTCCGGGAATTTCCGATTCTTACAAAAAATCTCTACTATAAAACTCAGTTGACAAGTAACTAGGGCAAAGTTTGTAAACAAACCAGACACCGAACTCCTCGTACATCCGTTAACGAAGACCTTCAGCCGTAGCTATTGGGAGTATAAAAGTAATTCAAAGCCACGTAACTATAGCTAAACATTGTATCAAAGTAAGCGTGACCACAACAGTTATCTGAGTAGTATACCATCTACAATAAGCGTGGCAGTTATAAAGAATAAAAACAACTACGACATTGACGATATTACTGATAACACCAGCGAGATCAGCACCATTTTTTTTATTTGAAACAAACAAACAAAAAAATACGAGGTCACGGTAGACTGCTTGGAAATTCAAACAACAACAACAAAAAAACCCGGAAAAGACTCAGAGCATTTTACAAGGGCTACTTTATAACACTCTTTGTGGAAAAAAAAAATCTTGGACGGTTCATTACTATCACTATCATTGAGGCTGTGGAAGGGACACCAGGAACGAATTCGAGAGCAGAGTCATTCAGCTTGTGGGCACGGAAACATCTATCAAGGACGTTGCGCACTTTTGGATATGAAGAGGTGAGTTTTTAATCCATGCAGCTGTCCAGAAGAAATGAACACTTTTGTTTTTAACTGTTCATGTTGTTTGCTGTTTGGTACTTGAACTGACTGTTGTCAGAATGTAGTCCGGTCGTTTTTTGTTTTTTATTTTGTTAAATATCTCCATTATGGCTCAACAGACTGTTTCAAAATGTGTGCACAGTGTTGAGTCAGTCTGTCGTTAAATCAGACACGTATTTTTTAAACTAAGATTACTTCCACCAAGTAGACAGATGTTTTCACCTTTATTTTTCGTAAATTTAGCACCAGGATTGTTCGTAAATTAAAAAAAAAACTAATCTGAATAAAATTGAGTGGAAAAATTGGGCTTAATCTTATCTGGAGCAAAGACCGTTAAATTTTGGTTCGGATTTTAATAAAGGAACGGATCCACGAAAGCTGAGTCATTTCTTTTGAAAGGGTTCAAAGGGTGTCCTAATACTGCGATATATGGGTTCATTAAGTACCGCTACAGTAATTAACAGCATGTGTTGTATAATATAAAGTGCATGTATAGTCAATACCGATGCTTTGCGAAAATACACAGGAAACTATTTGTTTCCGTGTTGGGTGGAAGTCAAAGATTTTAATAATAAATCAATGATTGGTACAGATCTAAAGGATTCTAAGAATACTGACCATACTAGATAGATCCGCTTTCCCTATTAGTATTACAATGACGAAATTTTCTGCGCCAAGGCGGGTTTCTTGTTGTTGGTGTTGTTGTTATCGTCGTTAAGGTTGTTGTTGTTGTTGCTGTTGTTGTTGGTTGAATTTTTATCCACGTGTGCTTGTTGTTTGGTTTGTTAGGAGAATGACTTGAAACGGTACATACCAATCAGAGAGATGCATTTTTGATGGTGATTTGCACTGTGCTGTGGATTCAGGATATACTTATATATATTATATATATAAATATTCTTCCATTAGAGGAAACTTTCCCTACGACTGCCCATAAAGGAAGTAGATCAGGTCGTAGTCATAGGGACAGAAATAAACTTTGTTTTATTAGTTCTTATAAGTAGTAAATGGTAGTATTAAAGTGTTGGCTTCAGGGCCTCCTGACCCGAATCACCAACCCCACCCCCTCCCCTCTACCCTCCAATGCTGCATTTTGAAAGCTGTCGTTACTGTGGTATAGTCTCAGGCTGAATGCCATCAGAGATAATCTGAACGCAATTCGTGAATTTCAGTCCAGTTCTCGTGAACCTGATCTGAACTTAATAGTGTTTTGGACGAACTGATCTGGATTTGAACTGTAGCTATTTTGAGTGCTTGATCTGAACTTTAATTTCCTACCTGAATTTCGGTTCAGGTCACATCTTACTCGAAAATCAGAACCAAATGCTAATTTCAAAAACCAAGAGGAACAGACCTGACTGAAAACTACTCAGTTTTCATGGAACAGAGCTAGATTTAATCTGAGGGCTTTTTTTTTCCCCTTAGTGAACTGAACTTCATCTGAACTGACCTTTTTGGTGAACATGCCCAATCCTGGCCATACGTAACTATAACTGGCTTGTTGTTCGCTAGCCCTATGTCCAAGCCCCAAAGCGAAGACTTGTCGTACTGATGATTCCTTATCCCCGATGAAAGTTCATATCCTTTCCCCACCTTTAGCATCAACCATCCCCACTGGCACGTCCCTCCCCACCCTCATTAACCTCCACTACAAAATTGCGGTCTGGTTGTTTGCCCATAGTTACAATCATTTTAAAGCATTGCAACATCCGAACCTTTCTTTTTTCCGTATTTGCGTTATAAACATCCTTGATTTTACGGCGATATTTATTTCGTTTCGCATGAGAAGCCAAGATGCTTGAGTGATCACAGTTGTCATGAAATTTCACAATGAAGGAAAGTTTCAACTTGAAAGATGAGTGACAGATTTTGTGACGTATTACGGAGAAAACCCAACATTAATTTGGATCACTCAACTTCCTTATGATAGCTTTTCGCATTAATTATTCTGAGGTACATCAGAGGTTATTTCTTTAGGACCTCGCAAATTTCAGATCAGATTTATCAGGTGTATTTCAGCGTAACCAGGGGCACTCGCAAAGAAATTAGATCCCAGAATCCCAGTTCTTTAATATGAAATAATTAGATCAGAACATGAAGCTACTAGGCTATTACATACCTTTAAATGCTTTTTCAATAAATAATTAGCAGTGCCAAGCTGCATTCAAGCTAATATTGTTGACATTACCTTGAACGTCGACCAAATAGATGCAAAATGTGCCACACAAACTCCAACATAATGACTTTGAAAACTGCTCGCCTCCTGATACGGAGTTAGAATAATTATATGACATGCTTAAAAGTACAAATTTACCCATTTTAGAGATCTATGCTAGAATCGTATAAATCATAACACTTTGCATTCTTGGTTGACTCTGTGTTGGAGTGTCATCGGAGTATCTTGTCATTTTAACAACTGTCGAAACAGGCAGACGAAGCAGTATTCTGTGGGAGCTTTTTTCGCAGGAGAAGGGATAGGAATGGAATGGGACGGTGGGCTAGGACTCCAGAGAGGGAAGGGGGGAAGGGGGAGGGGGCTGTGTTTCGCAATCCTTGCTGTCTTCTCAAACTGTTCATAAAAATTCCACTATGTTTGGTCTCTGAGTCATCATGTGATAAGAAAGGTTGCACACTTCCTTACCCAGTAACTGACTAATTTCCTGCGGTTCTTCACAATGAACTGAGAGACAGTAACCGAAACTCTAAGTGATAGCGGACTACCTTACCCTCTCAACGCTGTTTCCGACGTTCAGATGTGAGATTTGACGTTGAAAGAGGATGTTCTCCCTAGGTGGTTGATTAGATAACGGACTTTGTGCAAAGAAGGGGTGAAGATTTTGTTGCGTCATTCTCACGCTGACCATGCATCTTTATGCGTGAAAGTTCCTCTTCCAGTCACGCTTGCTGTAACCATCCAAATGTTTACCGCCCAAGCTATCCTGTTCACAAGGTAATTAAAACCTTACTTTAAGTCCACGTGTTGTTGTTGTTGTTGTTGTTGTTGTTGTTGTTTTTGTTGTTTTTTACTCCTCTGTTTGGTACAAATGATCATTATTATTTCTGTTATTTATATTAGTAGTAATTTCAGGAGTTAGGTTGAATGTTGCTATTATTATGCTAATGTATTCAGTGATAAAGATATCTCACTATTTCGTCGAGGCCACCCCCCCCTCCCCACCTCTCAAAACCGTCACTTAGGGGCCCCAACCCTCATGTCTCTTATCTCCTCTGTTTTTCTGATAATTTCTTTGGGGCCTTTGATCCTCACCTAACTTCCACCCTCCCCCGCCACATTACATGGGCTGCGGTGTTAGTGCTAACTACGGTACTGGATAAAGACGACAACGATCTCAAAAACTTGTCATTAAAGACTGTCATGATAATGTTTGCATAATCTTAAAAGTTTTAAAGCATTTAGATATGGGATCAATTTTTTTTAAAATTATTGCTGTGATGATGGATTCTACAAGAATACTACTATAAATCCCTCTGAAAAGTTTGTAGAGGTATAAGACTGAAAAGAAATATATTACTTTGCTGACGACAGCTTTTGTTTTTATTGCAGCTTTTGCTATAAACAGCAATTGCCATCTTCAGTTCTATCCGTCAGAACGATTTTCATCTTCTGGGGATTTTTCTCTTGCCTGCTATTTCTAGATAACTAGGCTGCCTTCTCTCTCTCTCTCTCTCTCTCTCTCTCTCTCTCTCCTATCTACTAACAACATCATTCTCTCCGTCTGCCCGCCTGTTAATTTCTCCTCTCTCGCCTGCGAATCTGTCCGCTCGCCTTTCTTCTATCACGTGACAAGCTTTTCACCTGGTGGGGGACTCCCCGGCTGATAGCCTTTTTCGTAGGCAACTATCAGACAGTAGAAATTCCCGATAGCTGGATGCCTGATTCCCCGTGCACTTGGGCTTTGGGGCGTTAGAGGCCATAGGCCTGCAGTGGTCACTGTTCAATAATAAGACTAATATCAACAATTGGTGCACATGCATGCATATACCAGCATATGGTGCATGAGCATGCATTTATCAACATTTGGAGAATGCACAGTATATCTATAGTCTATATGGCGCATATGCATGCATGGTGTCACTGGGCACTCTTTACTGTGACGGACGATTCACCCATGTCTTCTTTTGTTTAAGAAATAAAAAGGTGTGTGAAGGGACCGATAAATTCAACTAGGAGGAAACGGAGGGAATGGGATGTGTTTTGATTGAAGAAATGTGAAAAGAGACATGCAGAGACCTTTATTACCCTACCATTTTTTTTTTCTCTGGTCAGTTTTGCTGTGTAGAAATGTTCCTCGCCTCTACACAGCTAAAACACGCCCCCTATTGATAACGATCATATGAGCACGATATAATTAGAAATGACGGAAACTTTTGCGCAACAGACCCAAGCAGGTCTATTGGGTTAGTCATTCAGTGTGACCTGTACTTGCAGAATTCTGACACAGTGGGCCATCCTGAATAAAACACTGCCTAGGGGCCTGCCTAGTAAATTGTCCGGTGAACAGTGACCATCAGTTTCTAGGTACTCATGAACGCAGCTTCCTGTATGCCCTTTATAGACGGGTTGGATGCTTTTCTCGGCTCCCATAATAAGTAAGAAGTCCATTTGTATATGCGACCGTGCCCATTATCAGGCTCTAAGCGCTTCATAGAGAATGAGTGAAGATTTAACGATATGAAGAATAAAACTGACAATATGCTTTCAATGCTACCCGAAAATGGCTGCATTCGCTCATGCACATTTATCACAACAAATATCTGGTAGGACAAAAAGCAGAAACACCTCTTATCTTGTCAGAAACATGCTGGGCAGGTGGTAAACACTTGACAAGATGTTTTATTAGTGGGCGTTAGGTATTATTTTCTTGAAAGTATGCAGCTTGTTACCGAAAAATATGGTCCGTTGAATGTAGTTTTTGGCTTTTTCCCCAGATCATTTCATGCCTGTTTTTGAGATTACGAGGAAACAAGATGTTTCAGAAAGCAGATTAACTTGTGGTATAACGTAATCATTAGGCCTAGGTATACTGAATCTTCTGGTTGGCACTATCACTCTGTGTCTTGGCCTTGACACAGTAAAAAACACTTGCGTTTATTACTATTGTTTGTTAATGTCACATGACTATATAATAATATACATGGAGCGCCAACCTTTTTTCCATTCTAGTCTTACTGATGTGTAGTCATCAAAATAGAAACCTGTTTCCCTTTATAGATCTGTTGTGATATATAGTTACTTTTAGCTTTTGCAGTAATGTCTGTTGATTTTGCCATGATTGCCGCTTTTCTCTCTTGTTGCTGTTGTCTCTGTTGATCAAGATTTCATCCATGATATTGTAAAATTATGTATAATTACCGTAGCCCTCTGCTTACTTTCCATGCCTTTTTATCCCTGCAACTACTCCAATCCAGCAATACACACATCCGGAGCCGGGTTAACTATGGGGCAGATGGGGCAATGGCCCCTGGGCCTGGCGCCTATCAAAGACCTCTGGAACTGCATGTCATTTTTCTGTCATAGAGGAATCCCGCATGACCTGTAAACTCAAAATTCTGCACCAGATTAATCCGGCCCTGCAAACCTCCGTGCACAATATGACACTTTTCATGACAGGTTACTGTTTATTTAAAATGTTGCCGAAGTGGAGAAAGATCAGCCTGATACATAACGCTGAAATACTAAATAAAAAAAAAACAACAACATAAAAAGCCGTCTATATCAACTACTATAATATCTTTTAATCTGAAGCTCTAGCAGATATTTATACGAACACGTCAATCCTCCCATGTCATAACCATAGGATATTCCCGATTGAAGTTCATTCCCTGGAAACTGACAAAACATTCTATAACAGCAAAGCTTGTCGGGAACAGGATTAGTAATCGGTCTAGCTGTTGCTCAGACGAAGAGGCTCAGTTGTATAACTGGAACTAGGTTCACTAACGGTAAACTTTGTTGATATCGTTAATCTAAATTTGAAATACAACTGTCAATTTGTTTGAAATAACAATTTAATAATAGGCATAGGTGAAACTAATTAATATTACTAGTAAATTTATGCATATTTTTATAACCTTGTGACTGAAAAAAAAAAAGATAATAACATTATATCATGGAGCAAGCATTTCTTTATGGGATGTTACAAATGTCTGAATTGTAAACAAGGAAGTAAATAAATGCATTCTGTTTGAGGTGTTAGGAAACATAAAGCCAGTACTAAAAGAAAACTGAACACAACTAGGTAGTGTCAGCATATAGGTGACCAAAACGTTTATACTAGTAGTATGTTTGATTAATATTCTGATACATATCCAAGGTACAAATACCCATACAAAGAAAGGTCTTAATTTATCACGATGTAATCAGCTTCGCTCTTTTATAGTCCGTCTAACTGCCCTTTTCACTAAATGACGCCAGTTTTCAGAGCACATATTATTTGAAAGTCAGAAAAAAAATACCGTACTGGATAATTCGTATCTGTCTTACTGCATAATTGGTATCTGTCTTTCATGCTGTGTGCCAATTTGTATATATGCTATTGTTCTGTTTTACTTATTTTTTTCTCTAGATCTAGATCAATATGCTCAGACAACACCCTGCCGACATCTCTTGTTTGAAGGTTGTCTTATCAGCTACGTCGTCACATGCGACACTAGCCGTGAAGAACGTGAATCGTAAAGCAAGGAAAAGCCGTGAAAGACGAAGCCTCAGCCAGGGAGTGAGCATCTGACAATTCTTGGAGCAAGGTCTTGGCACCCACTAGAGCGCCTCACGGACATTTATTTGTGTTTTATTGAACTGAAACAGTGACCCTACTCTCTTAAACCTACGACCATTGACTTTGCTAAAAGAAGAAACGTTTCTTGATTTAGAATTGTGTGCCCTGTGGACCATTGGAACACTTTGTTTTTCTTCCATTGTACCGCAGCTAACACCTGTGATAAATATAATCCCAGTTCTGATACTGGTGGGCAACTAAGCTATACAGACCTCAGCCACCACCTGTGATAGATACAATCCCATTTGTGACTTTGGTGAGCAACTAAGCTGAGCAGCACTTTTACATACTCAGCTGTCCAGTCTTGATTTGACTTGATTTTGAGACTCCATCCCTTCTTATAAAGAGATAATTTAAGTCAGCCAGGAGTCAGAAACACTCACATCAAACTGTGATTTACTTACTCAAAACCACGAACAGAAGTTGGCATAAAAACTGAAAGAATAAGAATAACAACTGCAGCGACAAGAGAGGTAGAGAAACGACGGAACATAACGAACTACAAAGGTGATATTGTAAACCACAAAACATTATCTCCATAACCATTACCATCGCCTCCATTTGACATCAGCAGTAACATCACCAAAACAGCAACAGCAACGACAACAGCAACAACAATAACAGCAACGAGAGAACTAAGTGTGTCCCTGTCAAGAACCACTATTATCGAACCTTGGGAAAGATCTGATGGACGCTTCTTTTCAGGATGTGCTTAAGGTTAGCAGTTGTTTTCTTACTTTCCTTGTGGTGTGCATGGATAAACACGAGTCGTGGCGAGGATGTAGTTGGTCGCTCTTGTGCGTCTCAACAACGTGTCATCATAATCACCACCACTATCATTGTCATTATCATCTCAAAAATGTCTTCATTACATCAGTATCGCCATTGTCTTCATCGTCTATGAAAATTACATAGCATTCATATTCATCACATTTGTTCATCTGATAAATGAATCAAATGTGATACATGTACTAAGAAACCGGCAATTACAGTAAAAGTGACCCAAATACTAGGCACGTATTTTTGAAATTACGGAAGTGCAGTCCCTTATAACGGGTGACGGTGGGCGTAATTAATCATGATCAACTCTATCGTGTCCACTCAGCTTGTGAAGTAAAGGAAAACGCACCAACAATATTGCTTTTATCCCCTCTCTTTTAGATCAACCATACAATCCTTACACCCTCGCCCCTTCCCTCCCCAACCCTCGAATCTTGGGACTCCACTTCCAGAAGCAATAACAGGATATCTCGTGAATGGAGTCAAGCTTATAATAATAATAATAATAACAATAATAATAATAATGCGGTTTATAAGTCCAGTATCCAGGCTTGTGCCCGCTCATATGACTTCACACTATTATTATCCCAGCAGGCCTGTTAACTCTAAGACTTTCTTCACTCCCTGAGGAGCATACAGTGCCACAGACATTAACGGGCGCTGATCACTAGCATACTGGCATTATCATCCACTGCCTATGGCCAGGTACCCATTTTACAGAAGGGTGGACTGAGGAAAATATGAAATGAAATGCTTTTCCACGGCACTTACAATATGACCGTGGTCGGTAATCGGACTCATGACCTTTAGATATTGAGTCCAACGCTGTAACCTTTCAGCCAGGCTGCTTTTACAGAAGAAGTACCCTCAGTACATGAGTACGATTCATGTTTTATTGTCATCTGTATCTTCATCATCTTCATCACCATGATCATCATCACTGAAAAAAAAAAGATAGAGAATATTTTTTAAAAAAACCAGTAGACTTCAATCCAATATTATTAACTCTTAATAAGATTTAATGAGAACTGAAATGTAAAACACTCTGCATGTTTCAGCAAAAGCCTGTAGCAGCAGCATCACCAAAAGCAGCATCATTATCATGTCATTGTCATCAGCAAGAGTTTGGGTTTAAAGCATCCAGCTCTAGAAAGCTCTTACGGCGGGCGTATTGACGACTTCGTAGAGTAAGATAAGCATTATCCTCATTTGTGTCGTTGCTTTCATCACTTTCATATCATTGCTTTCAGCAGCAGTTTGGACTGCTGCATCCACAAGGTGACAACATGTCATTGACGCAAGACTTTTATAACGACGGTTACCAAGAGGATCAGGCCCGAGGTGGCATGATCGGTGAACCTGAGTCCCCAAGGTAAGTGATTCTAACTGTATCATGGTGCTTTGATATCAGCCACAAGGCTGCAGGTCTGTCATTGAACTGGGCTGCTACCGGGATCCACGTGTCTCCGCTTATGCAGCCCATATCATAAGGTTGCAGACCTGCCATTGAACTGAGCTCTCACCTGAATCCAGAAGTCTCCACTTATACAGTTCATATCATTAGGTTACAGGCTTATCACTGAACTGAGTTGCCACCTGAACGCAGATATCCCCACCTCCTATGCAGCTCATAGCATAAGGTTACAAGCCTATCACTGTTCTCAGTTGCCACCGGGATCCACATGTCCCCATTCATGCAGCCCTTACCGTGTTAGATCAGTTTGGTCCCAGATGTGAAATTTATCCAAACCATGACATGATCACAGTTTGAGGTAGGCTGCACAAACCCACCTTTTCGGACTGGTCCTAACCGAGATCTCTCTCAGTCAACGAACCCCATGTCCATGAAAATAATTTCAGCTAAGATATAGAGTGAAAGAGTCACTGTTCCCCATAATAGTACAGTTGCCGTCTGTGACTTTCATCTGTGAGTCCAGAATAGTTGACAATGAAAAATAATTAAGATGGGAGGCGGGGGGATGTAGAGAAATGTTATTCCCATCAAATGTATAACTCCGGGCTTGTAAACTTGAGATGTTATCTATAGCACATGCTCATTATGCCAGTGCTCTGCCCACACTCTCTCAAGAGCACCGTTAAAATGTCAAAAGTTGAGCAGTGGAGGAAGGGGGGAGGGAAGGGAGGCATTTTGCATACTACAGCCCCAGCAACGTCATCCTAAAACGCTTAGGGACATTTGACTCATTAAGCACAGCTCACACGAACATCAAATACACTAGAAGCTGCAACGAAACACATTTGGATACCTACGCTGCTAGTGCTATGAGAACGAGGAAAACATTTTTCAGAATAGCAAAGCCATGTATATTCTATCCCTCATTCGCAATTTGTGAATGCTTTGAGCATTATTTTGATGATGCTAATATGAAGAATCATCTGAACTAAACAGTATTAGTCCTTTCAAGATTTTATCACACAACAGCACCTGTATATTTTCATGTCTACGATTTGGCCCCTTTGTTCCGCCCCTTATGCTCTGACATCTGTGTCCCCTATTTTCTCTTTTCCTTGAAAAGTAAAATTAAGACTAACATGCAAGTGGGCATATCAAGAAAGATAACCTGAAATGCTAGCTCACTGATGTTTACTCCTCAAAATAATTGTTATCATGCCGTCCTTGAAAACAGGAAAGCAATTGCTTACTGGTAAAGAAAGATATAAATTCTAGGCGTATTCAATTTTTATCAGGCCCGGCAATGGACTTAAGGGAATACCGTTGATAACAATGTGTGCTAAGTGATTTCAATTGATAACTGATAACGTTCACAGAAAAAGAGAGGAGGGGAAAGCAAATAGAAAATAGAAGTGAACAAAAGAGAACAGTCAGTCAGTCAGTCAGTCAGTCAGGCAGGCAGGCAGGCAGGCAGGCAGGCAGGCAGGCAGGCAGGCAGGCAGGCAGGCAGGCAGGCAGGCAGGCAGGCAGGCAGGCAGGCAGGCAGGCAGGCAGGCAGGCAGGCAGGCAGGCAGGCAGGCAGGCAGGCAGGCAGGCAGGCAGGCAGGCAGGCAGGCAGGCAGGCAGGCAGGCAGGCAGGCAGGCAGGCAGGCAGGCAGGCAGGCAGGCAGGCAGGCAGGCAGGCAGGCAGGCAGGCAGGCAGGCAGGCAGGCAGGCAGGCAGGGAACCATAACAACTAAGTAGGAAGCGAAGTGATGTTCGAGAAAAAAAAAAGTGACCGACAAGGGCAGCGTAACCTCGAATAATGAGATAACCGCGTCATAAGAATACAACAAAAAATTATTCAGGAATGATAAACCTGTATATGAAAAACAAAAGAGATTAAATAACATTCAGGACTTATACCAACAGACAAAGATTACAACATCTCTACTACAGTTTAATCTACTGCAAACACGACAACAACTACCACACAATAAAGCTGACACAATTTTCTTTTTCTGTAGTGACTCTCAACCGAACACAAGCATGGCTGGGGAAGACATCGGCGCGAACTTGGTAAGTTAAGAAGTAACTGGGAGAAAGTAAAGGCTGAGAAATCTATTGTGCAACCGCTGTACCTGAGACTGAAGTCTGACAATGTGTACTATTTGATTCGGTCATGTGTGTAACATGTTAGTGTGTAATGCCGTCTGTGTTTGGTTATGAGGATTGTCATTTGTTCCCGGATCTCATATCTGTATTTTTTTGCAAAAGACACGTCCAGACAGGTGGACACTGAAGTACAGGGTCTATAATCTGAAACATGAGTGCTACTAAAATCGCCCCTCTCCCCAACCACGACCATTCGCCGAAACCCAGCTGCTTCCAATGAAAGATCTATACATCAATACTGCACGAGTGATCCGCAGTAACCTCTGTGTCTTTTCGGTTGTCCCCTCCACTTTCACCAGTTAAGTATTGCCACACCAGTATCTATGATGAGATGGTATGGCACACAGAGACACAGTTCTTGTAACAGGCTCAGGCTAAAAGCTGCTCACGTATCTTTGAGACACATGAAGGTCAGAGAGCTCCACTTCCAGGGACCTCCGTTTCCAGCAAGAGAAGACATTGATCTCGCAATCGAGACTGACTGATCATGAGTAGTTTGTCCTATTGCTAGATTAGCTTCTATCTGTCTCTTTTACTCCTTCTTGCACCACTCGGACTTCCGAGGTGCATCGCGTAGCTCAATTTTATCTTCGTTGTGTTAGCTGAGTGGCTTGGGAGACATCTGTGTAACCAATCAGTCATTTGTTGCCGCTGTTGTTGCGTTCAGTTTTGTCATTTGCATGACCTGTTACTTTACAGGAGGAGCCAACCGGAAGTAGAGGAAGGTCTGAGAGTATTCCCATACCAGGAGGTCATGGTCGAGTGAGACAGGACTCTCAGACACTCGGATACAGTGACCCTGACCATGAAGGTATAAACCACAGTATGAACTATGACCGCTTTACATGAGGCTTTACCTCTGTGACCATCTCAAAAAGGAGATTCTTATAATGATAGATGATCTAACTTGAACTTTGTAACCCCGTAGATTGGTGGCTGATGGCCACGCTCGATTTTAATCTGAATCCGTTGCTCGGCAAAAAACGAATCCCACGACAGAACTTCGTGGTTGGCTTGAATTAGCACCGAGAACAACTGTTTGCAGATAAAGACAATGACAGCAGCAGCAACAGCAACAGCAATAACAATAACTTCAACAGCAAAAAAGTCTCAGTTTACAGGCGAATTCAAATGTTCCAACTGCCCTGTAGATATATATATATTTGCGGTGAAGCATGGGGTTTTGTCAGCAATAGAATCGGATCGTGTGTCTTTGGCGTCAAAATGATGCACCGATTCCTTACTGTCAGCATCAACTTTACTCCTTCCCCCCAACCAAAGAAAAAAAAAAGTTCTGCGATAAAGGGTAGATTTGAAGAATGGGCTAATAGTCTACGCATAAGGCACCCCAGACTGTTTATGATGATGCTGAATATTACAATTCAGATTTACCCTCAATTTATTTATTTATAACCAGGTTACAGAAAAGTAACATATGAGCTATCGATCATCAATATGCATGGCAAATACATAATCTAAGCAGACAAAAAACAACATAATTAAATGTACACTATGAAAAATAAGAGACAAACCCTAACACAGCAGTAGTATTCATTTTATTTGATGATAACATTGGACAGCAGTAGGGACAGAAAGCTTATTGAGTAGATATGTAGTCCTGTAAAAAAAGAAATGTTACAGCAATAACATGCTCGAGACATCAAGAATTCAGCATGATCTTGCAAAGACTGGCAAGATTTAAGAGGATGCGTTAAAAAGAGAACGTGATGATAATGAACATTGTTATGTCAACAATACACAGACTTCGTTATTATAAATACTGATTACTGGCTTCTTTACCTGTCTGGTTCGAATCCTCCAAATTAATTTCCCATTTTGTTTCTTTCTGTCAACAGCAGACTGTTTCATGTCTTCATCACAGGGAACCAAACGGTTCTCCACAAATGTCGATGGTAGAGCAGAGAGTAAGAGAGGGCGGCGAGATGACACAGATTGGGCAGTGGGTGGAGAGGCGAATCATTTGAATGGTTCTCAGACTGTTGGAGATAGTGATGACGATGACATGTTTATGACTAGTCAGTCATCCTTGAATCCCAACGAGTCTTCCGCATCAAGGATGCAACTCTTGGGTGGGTTAACCACAGATGGGAATTATGCAGATCTATTGGCAGATCAGTCGTCGGACGGAGAACTAAATTGCACATCGGATTTGATGATGGTCGCATCCCAAGGATCCGAAGTGGGTGGGAGCCAAAAAAGTGTCAGTTTTGAGGTCAAAGAGAAGCTTGCGGAACACGTAGGCAAGAAGCAGCCGAGGAAACGGCGGTCGGCTAATGACAATGAAGTGAGTTTTTTCACTGCTCACTGAAACATTACAGTTGCAGTAGCCATCAGCTAACTCAACAGTTAACCCCGAAATCCCCAAATCCCGAAATCTATTTTATGTTTTGCATGTTTTCTCCAATGTTTAAAAGTGTTAATATTTTAAAAAGATGAAACTAGGGACAAGCGAGGACGGATAAGAAATGCCATTCTATTAGAGTTAAAGGGGGTGACAAATTCAAGCATTGTTCCTACTAATGTAATATACCATATTATCTCCCTTCATTTAATGATAGTGCAATGCAACGAGAAATTAAAGCTCATGAGATGCATCATGTGACTTCAGAGCAGAAGAATTAAATACAACATGAAATTCCTGACAGCATGAGAGTCCATGGAGAGTCCATGGAGAGTCCATGGAGAGAACATGGAGAGGACATGGAGAGGAGATGTGCTGATTTATTTCAATATCTTAGGACTCATTGGTCTTCATATTTTTTAATTGGGCTGGCAGCCTTAACTATCCGAATAGAGCAATTTTGATTTGGCCTTTTGGAGGTGAGAAACAACTATCAAGTCACATTCGGAACCATTCGGCTGAGAAATCGAGTCATTATTAAACAACCTGAAATCTTGTGTAGACTAATTGTTCAAGTCTGCTTTCAATTCTTAGGGTCTTCAAGGAGAGGATGACGAGGACACGAGAAGAAAGCGTCAGCACCAAGAGAATAATAGACGATATGCCAAGGAAAGCAGAGAGAGGAAAAACAAGAAACTTGAGGAGCTGGAGAAGGTACTAACCGTGCTGAGTGTGGCTGTTCATTGTAGGTTATTTAAGTGGCTGTTGATTGTAGGTTATTTAATGTGCTGAGTGTGGCTGTTCATTGTAGGTTATTTAATGTGCTAAAGAGATCCGCATAGAGTGGTCAAAGGATGCAACTGCAGTGCTGCAGTCCTCAGCCCCCCACCCCCCCACTCCCTCACCTCCTCAACATGAAGGCTGGACGCAGGTTAGAGACCCAATGAACAGTGCAATGTATGTGTAAACAGCTTTTGATACTGATACTCTATATACTCGCTTTCATCCCTCTTCCATTCCTGTTACATCAAATCGGAATTTCTGGCGTCAGTATTTATTTTGTTTGGCAGAATGTTATTTTGATTTCTGTAATTCCCCTTATACCATCCCAAACTCTCAAGATGGTTGGTTGTTATTGGGCACAGCCTTAGTTTTAGTCCCCTTGAGCGAGCTGCCCTATAATTTCCAATGACCCAAAAATATCTTCAAACCCAGAAGAAGAGGATCAGGAAAATTTTATAATGCTGACACAAAAAAATTCTCATGAAATAGTTAGACAAGGATGTCGAAGTAGTATAGACTGTACGCAACTTCAGTATATTTGATTAGAATCATTTTCTCCTGGCAAGAATAAATGAACGTAAATATGAACATTTGATCGTCTAAGTCAACCTTCATCGTCTACTCGTACCATTCGCAGTTTTTGTTGACTATTGACCGTAAGCGTGCGTTATAATCATGTCCAATGGACATTGATTCTGAGATGCAAAATTGAGCCCACTTACTGATCAAATGGTTTTTATTTATGAGCAAATGGTCAGCAACTGTGGACAAAGTTGATTCTTGTAAGGCACTGCAGATGAGTTATTGTTCTTGAACCGTAATTTTGTCAGGTTTTTCCATTGCATGAGATGACCTCCCACTTCAAAAACAACATCTCGGACCGGAATAATGCTAAGTCAAGAATGTTTTCACCAAATGAAAGGACGCATATTGAGTTTAATCAATAACTTGAGTTGACCAAAACGTGATTTAAAGCCTCATTTTGAGTGGCTGCAAGGCATTGTTTCCACTCTGATGAATTTCATTGACAATCTTAGTGAACCAATGTGTACGAACTCCCTTATTGTTCAATAATCTGACTGTTCCAACCAAGCCATATTCTGAAATCCAACCAAGCTATATTCTGAAACGTTTATTCCTCTTTCTTTATCAAGAGGGAGTTTAAATATGCGGGGGAGAAGTTTGCTCTCCTATTTTATAAACACCATCTTCTCGCCACAGGAAAGGAAGCAACAAGAAGCCATCATCGAGATTTATAAGAAGGCTCTGACTCTCTACCACAAGAGACTGACCAAAGAAAGTCCCACATGGATCATGATAGAGGATATGGAATGGTACTCTGGCCAAGCTACCAGGAAGGAAGGCGCCTTGAGTGTCACTTGCTATTTGCCAATTCTTGGTATGACCAAGGCTGTTTTCGTATTTTTCCAAGATGTTGTCAAAGCATTGTTTTGTTTTATTTTTTCTCTATGTCTTTTCTTGGCCCTGTTCTTAACATTCATATTATAGACTGTTAGTCCCCGCCTTCGTTCTTACCGGGGATGATATTCAAGTAAAAAGTACAGGCAGAGAAGTAAAGAACTACATTTACAGTCGCAAAAGGAGAGGCATGGCAAGAGAAGCAAAGTCCTTCGATAGACATTAGCACCAGACAGGTCACTTTTTGAGTGTCACTAATACATAGAAATGGTTACTTGATATATGTGTGGTGTCCGAAAGTGATGTACAAATATTTATTGATGCATGATGTTTATTACCATACAAATAAAACACACCTTGCTTACCTTACCGGCATCATTCTGCCACACTTCCATATAGACACTATCAGGATTGATGCGCTTGCTCCATAGGTGCATGAGAGCATAAATACCTTCCTCGATGAGTGCGCCGTCACGCGACTGTAGCCACTCTTGCACGTATGCCACAACAGCGTCATCAATGTTGAACCTTCCCGGATAAATGTCGTTTGAGAAGTCCAAACAGATGATAACCTGAAGGAGCTAAGTCAGGACAATGCGGCGGTGGATGCCGTGAAATCTCCAACCAAAGCATTAAGTAACGTTGTGGGATGCAAAACTTATGCTTCTCGTGATCGTCATACCGTGTGATCAGTTATCGCCGTCAAACACTGTGAAACACAGGTCAGATTGAAGAAAGCTGTTCATCGAAAGTAACAAGGATGTCTGCGTAAGGGTGTGAACCTCATGTATGACCATGCCACCCCACACGCGGCAAACTAGACCAAAAAAAGGTTCAAGCGATACGGTCGGGAGGTTTTACCACACCCAGTCACTGCGGCAGTCACAGTCCTAACTTGGCCTCTTCTAATTAGCAACTGTTTGGGTCCTACCACGACATCTACCCTGGGAAACGATTCAGCCCTGATGACACGGTTGCTGCAGAGGTACTATTGTGGCTACAGTCGCTTGGTGGCGCATTTTTCGAAGAGGGTATTCATGACGTCGTGTAGCGATTGGACAAATATAACAATCCTGGTGGCAACTGTATAGATACGTAGACTAGTGCCGATAATCTATGCAGTATGTTTTATTTGTTTCATAATAAACATGTTGTTTTGGTAAATGTTTGTATCTTATTTTCCGGACACCCCTCTAAATCTAGATCTAGATTTAAAATGCAGGATTTTTTAAAATATTTTGCTCCGTACTTTTATCGACAGATAAGGATTTCATTGAGGACCTTGGGAACGGCCCGTATGGAAAAGTCGTCCAGGCACAAGCTGCGGTAAAAGTGTGTAAAGAGGAACCGGAAAGTCCACCGGCACAGTCATCTGAGACAAGAAATCCTCTCACAGGCCAGGTAAGCCCCCAAAAGCTCGACGTCGTGAAAACCGGTGCTACCAAGGGAGATTCTGTGATCACCTCTGTTGCCGGCGACACACTAAATCGTGTTAAAGAAGAAGCTTCTGGTGAATTAACACAGGTGCCAACTTTTTTGCAGACTTGCGCCTCGCAGAGCTCACCACCGAAGAGTACCAGCCACATAGATGTGGTCTCGTTAGGTGGACGACGTCAAATGACAGCCGTAACCACCGTGATGCACGACTCGGTGCCCGGTCTGCAAGAGGATTCTCCTCCACAAAGACCAACACTGGCAAATGTCAATATTGATTCCGTACCAGGTACAACAGGTCATGCACCGGGCCACAATCCACTTATCTTTGTTCCCTCCAGTCAGGCAATTTTGAAAACTGATGATGATGATCAGAACCGGTTGCTCTTCAACCATGTCACACAACCAGGTAGAGAGCAAACCAGCTCAGCATTTATCACTGCTGAGGGTTTGCCTCAATCCAATGAAAATGTGTCACCTGAGTTCTGTGACTTGACCATGGCTGGAGACCATGGTTTCAAAATGGTAATTGATAAAGAGAAAAATGTGACATACTTGATTTGCCCTTCGGGTTCCCAACCACAGCATTTGCTTAGACTGTCAGGCAACTCGAGGAGCGTGCAAAGTCACCCGTCTGTAACCTGCGCTCATCCCACAATTCGTGCCCCTTTCCCAGCCGAATCTTCCGGTTTGCAGCATCTTGTTACAAGTGCCTCAGTTCCAAACAATCAAGTTGGAATTGCTGCTTCAGGTACTGTTTCCAGAACAAATTATAGTCCACAATCGGCAAATCAGTCGCAAGCCCATGCAGAAACGCGAAATCGAACAGTTCCGTCCTCTGAGTTCCCGATCCACGTCGGTTCCGACAATGTGCTGGTTGAGAGAAATATCCAGGATATTGTTACCCGAACAGGGAATCTTCCTTTCTCTGTTCCTGATGCTACTCTTTCTGAAGAGAGTAGCTTAATGGACATTGAACCTTCCATCCAGTAAAGTCAAAACAATGACGCTCATCCCTTGATATCAAAAGATTTCGTGTTTGCATCTAATTCTTGCATTATACATTTCAAAACTGACGTCATTGTAAGTTTGCGTGAAAAGAAACAGGGGGAAAAAGTGTAAGTGGACTGGTCATATTGGTTGAAGACACAATCTTACCCAATTTGAACATTCTCAGTGCCAACAGGTTTTGGCACTATCCACTTGACACAGGAGTTACACAACCAACCTGTCTTCTGAATGGGTCAAACCTCAGTCTCGGCACGATTTTGTACAAGAAATTGAGGCATAATATTATCTAGTATTAGTGCATAATTTCAATGCTAGATATGTTTTTACTGCATAATAAAATCTATACGTTTTTTATTTTGCACACTGGACCATTTATTAGATAAGATTTTATGTGTATGTGCTCAATTTTTATCCTATCCTTATCCTACCTGCAAACAACTTATTTTACTCGAAGACAGCAATGTTATTTTGTTTAATGACTTATATCGTTGAGATTCACTGAATGTTTAAGAAAGAGAGAAATTTATTTCGAGAGAGATATATTCCTAAGCCAACCATTATCTGAAAATCAGATTTTGTTTGGGTGAGGAAAACAAAATTTTCACTTTGTCCCGCCCTAGAGAATGCAAGAAAGTTTAGCCAGTTCTGCAAATTTCATTTGCCAGTTGTGTAAATATTGATATGGCCTATATGTCTTGTCATTTTCCCAACGGCCTCCGAATAATTTTGAATGAAATTCCCACTAATCTAAAGATATTGTATTCTTGTAGAGAGGTCCAACTTTAGAATATCAGTGTATCAGCCTGCTTTAGTCGTGCGTTCGAGAATTATGATTTGCCGTATCCTTCATAACTGCATTTTTCAGTCTTTCGCTCAGCATGGTAATTACCACTGCGTTAAATGCGTTGTTTCAACATAATATGATAACATCGTTTTCAAATGAAGTTTGTGTATATGTAGCTTTCGCGGAGCGTTGCTTGCAAAATAAAAGTACATATCCCACGGACTACACAATAAACTTTCAGCTGCAGTACAATCATGTTATTCAGGAGGCTTGACTGGCACTCACACAGCCCCTGCACTGCGTGGTGGGTAGGTGGGGCTGAAGGAAGGGGGGGGGGGATTAGGTTAGGGGCCTCTAGAGAAGAAGGAGAATGGAACTGATAAGAGAAAAGAAAAGCAGAGAATAGGTATAAGGGCT
>JAWQUT010000247.1:691894-707831 GCA_033807755.1 Ellobium chinense
AGGGGACGAGGTACTTACAGCCCGGCAAGTCGCCTGAAAAAAAAAAGCATGTGAAGAAATAACCAGGCGACAAAATTAATGGTGATCAGCGCAAGACATACTTTAAAGCTGCAGCATCAGTTCATCAGTTTTGCACTACACAACGCTTTTTGTGTGTGTGTGTTGTAATCTAGATTTATATCACTAAACAAACATACAAGAAGAAGAAGAAAAAGGAAAAAAACAACAGGTCCACAAGAGCATGTGCTTGACGTGTGTTTTGTAATAAATATATTTTGTTCTGCATTCAATAAATGTTAATTTATAACAATGGGAATAATGGTGCCACTCATACTAAGATATCATTTTCGTCTGCTTGAGATTCTCCTTCCTTCCATTTTTTCTCACTCGTCCTTCCTTCCTTTCACTCCTCTTTCCTTCCTTTTTTTTTTCTCACTCCTCCTTTCTTTTTTTTTGTTTGTTAGTAGTTCTTCTATCGACTCATAATAGCTGAAGACTGTCATGATCTACTACTGTCCACAGTTTCACGGCCGTTCCTGACATCAAATGCTGCTACTGATTTTAAACTGTGAAGCTGCTCTAACCTGCCTCTATGGCTGTAGTAATCTAATATTCACAATTTCTCAGGACATACGTATGTACACAAATAAGCGCTTTTGAAGAATTTGATTTCCACTGTATAAATACATAATGATGATTTAAGATCTATATAGCACAGAAAGTTTACATTTGGTAGAGACATAGAAGTATTTATCTTTGAATTTGTTTCTTCATGAACAAACAGACAAACAAAAATTAACTGGTTCCAACATTCTCTCTCTTGAGTGAAATTTGCAGATTTGCACTTCACCCTGCACCAGTTTCGGTGTAGACTCTTGTGAACAAGTGGGCCTATTGCTGTCGATTATCTCTTGGAATTCAAAAATATCTAAAGCAAGAGTTAGCTGTGGTTAAGACGAAAGATGGTCCTTGTTCTTATAGAATCTTGTTCCAATGTGCACCGCATGCAAATGCTGTACTTCTGCTCATCTGAGTGATGGTGAAGCCAGCGTATGCTATCAATATATGGACTTCAACATATTTGTATTCATTTTTCCATGTATTCAGATGTTTTTAAATTGTGAAAAAGAATGATTGTTATCAATGTAGTATCTGCTGCCTTCTCGGTCGCCTCAATAAGCGGCGTACCAAATGATAAGAATGTAAACTTTTTTATTACCTCGCGAGAATTGTTATGCATTCAGTTGTTACAAATAATGAATTGTTTTGAGGCATGAAGCTTATAGCATGTAGCCGTTCTAAAACACGAAGCTTATTTAGCATTCAGGTTGCAGGAGCCAAATTGTAAAAGCTTCTTTGAGCCATTTAATAAAAATTTCTTCTCTAACAACAGGAACGTTCCGAGATGGCCAAGACTAGTCTGCAGGTCTGGTGCCACCACTGAGCTCAAATTATATACGGCTTACGGTGGGGGTTCTTTGGTTAGATTTTTGACAATTTTAAATTACATGAAAAGAGGTTAAAAATTTGGCATTCTTTTGCAGATCACAGGTCCGCACAAATGAAATCCGCTGAAGCCACTGGGAAACACTGCCTGCAAGAATTATTTTTTTTACAAATTCAAAACTGAATTTCACCACTTTTGCGGTGTGGTTTCATGTTATATGATTATCTCTACACAATCTGTCCAGAGGACAGACTTTATGCTCTGCTACTATCGACTCCGATAGTCTAATTTTTTTTTTACCAATTAGGCTTCTGCAACCTTCAGCTGTTAAGAGGCATAACGCTTGTATAGCATTCTGTTGTTACAAACATAGATCTTGTATCATTCTCTACAAGACTTTGGACCTGTATAGCATTCAGCTATTACAATGCATGGGACCTGTATAGCATTCTGCTATAGCAAGGTATCGAACTTGTAAATATCGAACAAATTTACTGAACAACTGAATTTATTTGTTTGAAATACTTTCATCTCAAACAAATATAAAAGCATTTGAAAATAGGTACTGTATTCAACAACATACTACTTATCGACACTATTATGTCTATTCTGTCACATTTTGAGATAAAACAGTGAGCAGCCTGCTGTTTGTACACAATGGATATGTGGGATAGTGATTGTGTAACAAATTTAGAGAGCAAAGAGTATGATCACAGCTGTGGCAAAACGCACCAAGTGATTTGTGTTGGCCATCTGGTTTGTCACGCAAATAAAAAAAAAGTATATAAACGGGGCTTCACACAGAGTGTTGGCCAACTAATCAAGCTGGTTTGTGCCCGGGTTTCGTTTATACTATTGTAGATGACGTTAGTTTTTAACAGAACAATCTAGTTTGCCAGTTTAAGTTAGCTTGTACATGGGGACCCAAACTTAAGATTTAAGGTTGGATATCCCGAAGTAACACTTTGCACTGTCTGCATTACAAAATAAACACATAAAAAGAAAACAAAGTCATTAAAAAAGAACTGAATAGTACTCTAACTTCTTCTTTTGCTTACTTTGCAAAGTATAATTTAACAGAGTAAGTTTCCCTGATACAATTAATGGCTACACGGTACACGTCCAAAGATTAGGGGTGAAATCGTTTTAATATTTTCAGATAATTTAGTTTTAGTTTTCAGTTTGTTTAATACTATTTCATTTTTAGTGTATTTCAGATCTTAAAATAGTTTTATTTCGTTTAGTTTTCCTTTTTTTAAATTTTCAAACTCGTTTTCGGTTTATTTTAGTTTACAGATTCGTTTTCTTTTTAGTTTTATCTCTATCAGTTTTTAAAAATTGTTTTCATTTTAGTCTTTATTAGTATTTTTCAGTTTTGTTTATTAGTATTTTTAAATTTTGTTTATTAGTTTTTCAAATTCGTTTTAGTTTTAGTTTTAGTTTATATTAATAGGCCTTCTTCAAATTAATTTTAGCTTGGTTTCGTTTTGAACAAAACCTTCAAATAACTAATTTTTTTGGTCAAGTTTAGTGTTACGTTTAGCTTGGCGCAGCTATTGCAGTGGCTGGTGTAGCGAAAAGTCCTGATTAACGTGTTAGCATTTCTTTGAAATGGGTCAGATCTGGTATGGTGTGCCATATGGGAATAGTGTAGGACCTTGTCATTTTGACCAGATAAATACTAGGGAAACACTCGTCATGTGGGCTACATGCGGGCAACAGCATGGTAAACGCATGGGTAAGCTCACATCCTAAATAAGCGGGCAAGCTATCCAGATCCCAAATAGACTGCTGTGTTGCTGGATAGTGAAATAAGTATATTTCACACACAACAGACACGAGAAGGCAGCATTGTGTGTGACGTATTTGATAGTGAAAAAGAATATAAATGAGCACAATGTATTACAAATGTGCCTTGTCCATCTTTACACCATATATTATGGACTTAGCACAGCTGTGCATGCAATTTGCTACACTAATTATTGTTTGAGCAAAAAATATATATCAAGAAAACTTAGCTCCTTTAAGGTATCAATTTTCTTAAATAAGACACATAATATATTATATTATTTGTATTGTGTATTTCTGTTTTACATTTAATCTATATGATTCAGTGTACAGTTTCTTTTATCAAACGTACATTCTGTTTCCACATTTTATACTTGCATGTATTTTAAATCATGTTACCTTAAATGTTTTATATTGTCCAACTTATATTTTTAGATAGACTCATAAACTTTACCACCTGGGAAGGGGAGAGGATCTCAGTCTTGATCAGGGACTGATCCATGCTGCCCTCCCTCCCCCAAGGCTGCGCAACTATTTTGTTGTTTGATGTTGTTGTTGTTGTTGTTGTTGTTGTTGTTGTTGTTGTTGTTGTTGTTGTGGGAATTTTATTTAATTTCAGCTAGACATGATTCCAGATCGCTCTCATCTAAATATATGTCTGCTATAAGAGCCTATGTCGAGTATAATATAAAACAATGCAAATATGCAAATACTAGAGTCGTAAGACAGAACAGAGCATGTCTGTCTGGACTCCAATATTATGTGTGTCAGCATACAACATATACTGACTACTATGAGTTAAGGTATGAAGATGCTAAGATCTTTTTTTTCTACTGTTAGCTGCTAGAGCGTATGTATATCTCTCACTGATATATCAAGGTATCCCGAGCCAGAATACTCCCCAGACACAACATTTAGCACTTATTGCTCCAAGACCAATTAGATTTTTGAGAACTTTTGTCAGTTTTTGGTTTGAACCAATTTTTGTTGTTTTTTTTTTACATCTACATTGCAGTGTATGTGTAGAGAGTGTAGTATGCTTGGGTGTGTGAGCTGAATATTATATAATCTTATTTACTTCTCTATGTAAAGCGCTCAGAGCCTGTATCTACAGGGATGAGCGCTATATAAATGAATTATTATTATTATTATTATTATTAAATGAGGCTACCTTTAAGATTTTAGGTCTTTTCACAAAGTAAACACGATAACCGTATGTTCTTAGCAACAACCAAACGGTTTACACTCGATTGGCAAAACCCTCTCAATTCAAAGTCTAAAAAATTATTTGCATGTATCTAAGCCTTTTAAATCAAAATTCAAACCCTTTCACCCTCCTTATGACCTGTTTTCAGATTTTATAGGGATTTTTTAAAACTGCATACTCTTGTGCCATGTGCAGTTTGCATCTTCATACCTTAAAGTAGTTAAAGGGAGACACTATTCTTTTCATGAGACTGTAATGCACATAATTGGTGTGCAACTTATCTCCATGAGGGCATTGGATTTGTATGCAAAATTACACGCCAAAGTGCCTGTTTGATAATCTTAGAACAGGTGTCATTTCTGGTGGCACCATTTGTTTCACACCAGATTTCATCCATGTCTTTATGCGTGATCTTATGGATACTTTCCTGGATTTTCTGTCTTGACGCAGAATTATTTGAAACTGGCAACACCCTTTGATGTTAAGTGAAATAATTTTATTTCTAGACAGCAAATCGGGAAAAACCTCTTTCAGATCATACATAAAGATGTCTGAGAAACATGGCTGGAATCTGATGTCAAACAACTCGTGCCACCGCAAATGACAGTTGTCCTAAGATTATCACCCTTGAGGGAGAAAAATGCACCACTCAGCACTTTGGTGTGCAAGTTTGCATAGGAATCATCTGCACTTTTGGTGATATGTTGCACATCACGTTATATGCATTAAAACTTCTGGAAAAAGATGGTGCCTCCCCTTAACAGCGTCAAAGGGCTTGGGTGAGAAGACTGCATGAAAGAACGTATTTTCGGGAGCAAGAGAATTTATTGTGATACCATCCTTATTTCACCGCATTATAATCGTAATCCATTTCTATAAATCGTTCTTCATAAGGTTGTCTACCCACTAGCCTGCATAAATACTGTACTTTGATCGTTTGAGCTCTCTATTGTTCAAATATGCTGGCCAAATGGAGAAAAACAAATCGTGCTTATGATCAGGGGATGGGGGAGAAGAGGAGGGGTTGGGGGCTGGAAAGGAGAGTGAGCAAATACAGTATGTTAAAAAGATGATAATAAAGATAAGAATACGTCCATATCATGAGTGCTGTGAATAAACTGGTTTCATTTTTTCTTGACTGCATTTTATACATTTTAAAAAACATTCATATAATAAAGGGAACGAGGCGTAACGAACTGACCTGCTGACCACAATAAATAACTTTTCTGCCAAAAGATTAGAAATCCCATGAAAGAGACAATGGGGCACACTTTCTTAATTATTATTTAATTCTACACCAAAGTCTCATAATACGATGAAAATAATGCATAGAGACTCCTTATTCTGCTATGTTCTATCAATTTTACAACTTAACATTTATTTGAAAAATGAAGTCGAGCTCATCAAACCATTATATTAAATGAATAAACAGATGATGAATCATGTACTAATACAGTATAAAAATGTTAAAAGCCCCGGGAAGAAAGATACATTCGCTCTCAGGATCTGTAGCTTATTATTCAGATTTAATGTCTAAGTTAGCTCACGGACTAGTTACATACATAACTGGCGTCAAATATTACCACTGAATTTCATGCACACGGAACATGTTATAACCTAGGATAAACATGACTGTTGATATGATTAATGATAAATTTCGGGGAAGAAACATGCTCAATTTGATCCACCAAATACACTCACTGAGCTTTCTTTCTTATATCAAGCCGCGGGAAAAAAGCATGATATACAAGGTTCTGTTGCCAATTGTCAAAACAGATAGGCTGAATACAAACCATGAAGGTATACAGAAGTGTTTATAGAGCTTCGAAACAGTAAGCATGACAAGTTTTGATTGTGGTGCATAGCTGAAGATACCTTTGATACGGATTTAGCGTAAAAAATAACAGTGCCTTCTCGTGGCACAGGCTTAATACAGGCACAGTTGTCCCATGTGAAGAGCTGAAGGCTACAGATGAAATAAAGAGATAACGCAGAATACTAAACGAAAAGGGGCAGAGTAACAAAGCTAGAATTCCCCTTTCATGCAAGTACTGCAACAGGTCGTGCCCATCAAACAGTGGTAGGGTCAGTCATGAAGGGCACTGTAAGAGCAAAGAACGACAGTAAACCAAAATTCTTGCCATTATTGCACAAATTAATGCAGGACCAGACTGCTCGGACCGTTTGCCTAGACGAAAAGAGCTATAACAGTATACTGTCCTATGTACTAGAGCGCACAAAATTGTGATGTCACGCGGTTTGTTAATACTCGTTCCCTTTATGATGCTTCTTTTTGAGTTTGTTATTATACATGGAAGATTCTATATTGTAAATAACTAAATGTGCTCAATGATTTTATTGTATACTGAAATTTACTTACTTCTTATATGTTGTGTATTCTACTTTTATTTATATTTTTTAAATGAAATTAAGATTAAAAACCAGCATGGCCCTGTGCAGCAAAGTCATAAAGCCATGTATGCGAATTAGCCTTGGCCACGGATTTTATAATATGCACTTAGCCCCCGTCACATTGAAAACCGTCTCTAAAACTATGAAGCTCTGAACAGAGCCATACTAGTCATTCACATCTCATGGTATTGATTACCTGATCATGCGTGGCCACGAACACATCTTATGAAGATGGTACTCGGTGAATTGGTGCATTGCTTTTGGTTCGCTTTTATGTACATATAAGTGCTTGCATCATGATATAAGCCATCTTTTGTTGGAGAGGCCATCAGAGTCTGGCGTTGGAGGTATGGATGTTGCCAGACGAGGGATAAGCTATTCCTCCATCCTAGTCCATACTTACACTTTTCACTAGCTGCAAGCTTTGATGGCTTCTTCCATGTTTTCACATCAATTTAATCCTTAAATACCTACTGCCTGAATATTGTTCCTTAACCTCCAAGAACGAGCCTAGTGTTCACCCGTGACCCCAACACATTATTTTCCCGACTGCCCACGTACAACGCACAATGCAGTAACGAATGCGACTCAATGATTACTGTAATTGCGTAAATATGGTCTTCAAGTCGAGGGATACATGCTTTGAATTAATTGTTGCAGTTTTGCTTATTCCGAATATGACATGAATTTCATTTGTTTAAAAACATGATTTGGGGTTTTCTGAACCTTTCCAGAAGGGATGCAATTGCCACCCCAGCCATTCGTATGAAGGACAAGATTTCTCGAGAAAGAGGGTGGTAGTGAGGACTATAACTATGAAAAAAATAATGGTGTATACATTTAAGAAAGGGAATTTTTGTGGAGATGCAAAGGAAGTACGGAATAGTTTCAGTTTTAATGACAACAAAAGTCTGTCTTTAATTTGATAGAGGCTCGGAATTTGTATAGTTTAGCTACGAGTTGTGCACCATCTTGTTGTCATTACGTGTACTAATGCCACTATGTTACAAGATTGAGCTGTATATTAACAATTAACTTACAAATGACTATTGTCAATCTAATTCATATATTCTGCTGTATTCACAACTTTTAAGATGTTCACATTTCTTCGCCAATTCACATCATTTGGACAAGACAACTTGTTTAAAACAGTGGTTCTTAACCTTAGCGGTGCATCAACCCAGTCATAATTTACAGGCAGCTAAGTATTCCAGAGTGCTAGAAAGCTGGAATACTTAACTCGCTGTAAATGAGAGCACAACTCTGCACACCATATTCGAACAGAACAGATAACACAACTCTAGTGTTGAATAAGTCCGGTCGGACTATAGGTTTTGGTCCGAATAACGACAGAAAAAGGATTTATAGTCTTGATAGGTACCGACTTTTAAATTCTCTTTTCCCGTTGTTTTTTTTTTTTGCACAAAATTGGAAGTTGTATACACAAAACACCATCTTTCCTCTGTTAATTACAGTTACTGACATCCATGACATCGATTTCTTCCAAATTTGTCCAAAGTTTCTTTCAAAACTCTTCCACGAAACTTTCACAGTTCGTCGATGACAAGTTAAGAATCCCTGGTTTGTCAGGGGTGGCTGTAAAGGTTACTGTGCTTTCTTTCTGCGTGTTTTCATCTCAGTGTATGTACAGTATCTAGTGCAGTGATACTTAAAATGACTAACTTGATTTCGAAAACTCGAATTGGCAGCAACGCTATTAAAGTAACGTTATACAACAACCAAAAAAAAAAAAAACCCGGCAAAAATGGAGATACGTCCGTGTCGAATAAAGTCTTGATACCTACTGAAAATACTCGGTCAGGAAATTTTTAATTAGCACTGATGCCCAAAGCACAAATGTTGATCGCAAAACTCTTTTTGTCATCAATGGGTTTATATTGATTCAGCAGTGTCCGCTTTTTGGAATTTTGGTGAAACAATATACGTTTATCTAATAAAATATAAGTTAGTCAATAAATGACTTGTTGTTTTTACTGTGAGTCAATATGAGTGAAGAAAACGTGACTTGAAAGGGAATGTTAAAGAAATGTCTGTACGAATGTACAGCCTTGGATGGGCTTTAGTAAAACTCTGACAACTACTATCGTAATGCTTTTTGTTACTGAGTGAAATCTGTCATGAAGCATACAGTGAAAAAAAATTGAAAGAAAATGGAGCACAATCTATTCATTAACACTGTTCTTTAATTGTCTCACTAGTTCAATTTTCATCTCACTTGCACACTCACGCATGCACACTCACGCATGCAAACACACACGCAAAATGCTTTCACAAACACACACACACTCTCTCTCTCTCTCTCTCTCTCTCTCTCTCTCTCTCTCTCTCTCTCTCTCTCTCTCACACACACACACACACACACACACACACACACACACACACACACACACACACACACACACACACACACACACACACTCACACACAATTATACATCGTGTTTTAACGCATTCAAACCTGCAGGTACTCACGTTATGCCGATCACACTTTATTATTCGTACTTTATCTTAGTGATCCCTGATTTTGCGTATAACTGTTCAACTCTTTCATATTCAGCCAGTCCGCAATTTCCGTATAACTGTTCAGCTCTTTCCTCCTGTGCAAGTCTGTACAGAGCCCTCTGTACAGAACCCAGTGATCTATATCACGATTCTTGGAGGGATTTCATATTCCCAGCAGTTAACAGCACATACATGTTATAAGAAGCCACAGCTTAAAATGGACGATTGTTCTTTCTCCAGTACAAGCATACAAGAAAACACTGATACAACTTTCATTAATATTAGACTATGTGGTTACAAACACACATATCCATGTCGTTTGTTTTTCTATTTTTTTTTTAAACCCAGTATAATTATTCTAAACGGTGGATCCAACTCTGACAATTCGGGAAAAGTCCCCTGAATTTTTAGTACAATTTGCTAAATCCTTTGTTCTGAGCAATGTTTGAATTTTCGAGTGTAAATTGTGAAATTCCTTTTCCGTGTGGTTAACACTGGTTATCCGCCTGTCTAGCACAAAATCACACGGAGTAGCTTTCTGGCTCGTCCAATAGGAGAAGGCAGGATGAGCCACGTGAGATATCCCAGATTTCCTAGCGAGAATACCCGTGATGTAAACGTCTTCTAAGTGTAGCCAATCGAATGTTTTGGATCTTGTTTCCACAATAAATGATGCGGCTGAAATTGACATAACATATCCGCCCCCAAATGCATAGGTAGGGAAAACAGTAAAAGGATAATCGAGAGCACTGACCGCCCATTTATCACCGGGGTCCCTCACGACTGTTGAGTTCGTACAAATGGCGCCCAGAATCTGGGTGGAGTTAATAATTCCTGAGGATAATTCCCGCACGAGATAAGGCAAGTTGACGATTGTGTCGTCATCTACTTTCATGACGTATTCTGGTTTCTCGGACTGGTGCAACACCCAGGAAAACCCATCCAAGACCTTATTGGGTAGATAATCATAAGTGTCTTCTTCTTCCACAACGATGACGTCGTTATGGATTTTATCCTCCCTGTCCACGATGTCGTCCCAATTCTCCTCTCTGCCCACGACAAATTTTACCATAACGCCCCAATCCTCAGCATCCTCACCCCACGTCTTACGAGCCGCCTGTCTCAGCAGGACATTATTAGGCCTTGAGATGACCAGAACTGTCAAAATCAGATCTCTCTGTTGCATAGTTGGTATCATGTGCGTCCAGTTCTTTATTCCTGACGAAGATGGGCTCACGACTCCGGGATCACTAAAATCAACATTACTTTTAAGTGACTCTATGCCACCCTTGAGCTGAGACGAGAATTGAATCTCTGAGTCATCGTACAGCTTCACACCAAGTCCTGAGCCCTCAAGTCCGAAATGACTCTTGATTAATGAAGACCTTGCACTGTCATTTGCCTGGAAATAGCGGATTCTCAGGTGTCCCATCTTATGTCCTGCATCCTCGGGCTGCTTCACCAAACGCAGTCCAAATTCTGCGAACCGGTTTCGGGCTCTAGCAGCATCCAGATCTATCTTCGGCCGATCTGACACGACTTTGGTCAAAGTCCAATGAAGATCAAAGTTAGACGACGCATCATGGATGTTGTTCAGGCTGTTTATCAGGTGCTGGACCTTCCAAACAAAGACTATCGTGAACAGTGCCACAATCAGCAGAAGTGTTCGACGAAAATGCCGCCGTCGAAGATTGAACAGAGACATTAGCGGCGCCAGGATGCAGAGAAAGAACTGTTGGCGGTTGAGAGAGCACTGCGAATTTTGATGATGACTCTAATGATGGCATCTAGAGTACTCTGCACTGGACAGCCGTGTGTGCAGGAACTGAGACTGGATAGCAGAGCGCCGCGAAGATGAATATTATGACACTGTCATAACACAATTTACCGCTCTATTAAAGTCTCTTGTTCAATAAATGATCTAATGAAGACTGACGATAAGGCTTTGTCCGCTTAATTTTCCGGATCTAGGAAATAATATTTCCATACCTTTGCCAATTTTGATCCAATATACCAGTTATATGAAAACAGGATCATGGCATTTTTTTATTTCCCTTGAGACCGAAACTCACATGTTGCCCTCAGTATTTTCCATTTCCTCTCCCGCTTGGGGACATTCTAACATGGATCATCACATTATTTTAACGGGATTCACATTAAGCTAAAGCGTGCAGAATATCAGCTCTGAGACAGGGCATGCCATGCAATGTCGTCTATAATCACAGGGGGAGGTCCTGTCTTCTTTCCAAGCGATTGTCTTCTCGTCGGCTAAACAGGGGCTTCACGCTTCCGGGCCGTTGCATATTAATAGTTGATGAGTATCGCACATTAGAGCCTTCGATCTGTAGCCCAGACCACAACGCAGCAGGGGTGGACGATAATGGTGTGATGTTAGGGCGTTGAATAATTTGCTTCTCAAGCCAAGGAAGAAAGGAGTGGTGGTCCACTTACGACTTTGGTCGTAATGTTCTAATCAGGTCATGACATTTGGTTTCTTTCTAGATCTTTGTCCAGCAGCCTGCATGAAAATAGAAATAAAAGGACGGTGAGTGACAATAACGACATCCATATGATGGTGGTGATGATGATGATGATGATGATATTGTTGTTGACGATAATGGTTGTAGCGACGATATGGCTTCTACAATGGCGATACGACAAAGATTGTAACTGATAGTTATGATAATGATAACGATAATGTGACAATGATAATAGTAATGATAATAATAATGATAAATTCTACGATAAAGAATATGATGAACGCGACAACAACGATGATTATGGTGAAGATGTAAGTGGTGACCTTTGTCAGGCTTCGAATGATCGATAACGTTGTTTCACTATTATGCTGGTTTTCGTAGTTTGTATAAAAAATAGTTATTGATAAACGCTAAGTTCAAACAGAACTATTTTCAACATTAGACTGCAGCTTCAAGTTTTGTGCCTCGTCTCAAGTGGTGTCAGGCAAAATTTACGACACCCGATGATAATGATGATGAAACAACAAGCGACGAAGATGCATTTTGTGAACGTTGAACCTATGTGGGCCACCCTGCGATTCGTTTCCTTGCTCTCCGTTAATGACATCCTTCCTGGGGATTCCTTCAGCACGCAAAACAAACTATTGGCCCTGACAAGTGGACCGCTTGGCCACTTTCTGGAAAATGCTTGCTTCGTTTCACCCGTATTAGCATCGATCTAGGAGGATAAGATAGTCTTCGGAGGGTCTGAAGCGTTGTAACGGTTAATGGGAATGAAGAATTTAACTGGTAGTTTGGTCGAGTAGTCTTGCTGTGGTAAGGGGGAGGGAAGCTGTAGCAGTGATAGTCTAGCTTTAGTCAGAGGTGTTGTAACACTCAGTAACAGTCATAATGTAGTATTAATATGGTCAAAGGCACTGTGGAACACAGTAGCAGTCATAATTTAGACTCTCACTGTGATGAAAGCGCTGTAGTGCTCTGCAACTTAATCTAGTCTTCGTATGGTCAAAAATGCTGTAACACACAGTAGCAATCATAGTCTACTATGAAAATGGTCAAAGGGACTATAGCACACAGTCGCAGCCATAATTTAGACTCTTATTATTATGGTAAAAGTGCTGTAACGCTCTGCAACTTAGTGAGTCTTACTATGGTCAAAAGTACTGTAACACACAGTAACAGTCGTAGTATAGTCTTGCTATGGTCGAAGGCGCTGTAACACTCAGTAAGTCTTAGTCTAGTAAGCTCATTGTTATGGTCAGAGGTACTTTAATGATTCGAGTAAATACAGATACCTGCAAAATAATCTCGTTAGTCTAAATTCAAAACACACGAACAAACAAACAAACAAACAAACAAACAAACAAACAAACAAACAAACAGACAGACAGGCAGGCAGGCAGGCAGGTAGGCAGGCAGGCAGACAGACAGACAGACAGGAAAAAAAATGACAGGGCAGGAGGGAAAAATGGTTGTTGTCTTGTAATTTAATATCGCAGGCGATACTTGGGTGATAGCAACTGGTGACAGTCTATGAAGAATGAAACTAAGAAAAGAAAATGCAACGTCTGTGGAAGATGAGAGAACAGATCTTTTAGTTTTATACACCGTCCATTTTGTTAGGCTCACCGTTTAGATGTTACACGCCGGTGATAGCCAGTTTTAATGGACAGTATAATCTTGTCTAGTTAATCCAAACTCCATTTGATCGGAAACCTTGCTTAATCGATCTTATCATGCGGGAATGCTTTTTTGCTTTATGTAAATGTCATCGGTAATCAGGAAATTTATGCCTCCGAATTCGAACATGAAAACTGGGAACGCTGGTGTATATAATATGTTGTTTTTTACCTCGATCGTCCGAATGAAAATCAAGGGAACCGCTATTTGATTACGTGTCCAAGTCATCTCGCGTAAAGGATAAATTTGATTCTCCGTTCGTCCTCTCAGTTTTCTTCTTTAATCAGTGCCATTCATTCATTCATTCATTCATTCATTCATTCATTCATTCATTCATTCATTCATTCGATAAACTATAGCAAAATCAGAGAAGATTTTCGCCTGATTATTCTCTCTAAACTGCCCAGTCAACATGTGAATTAGCGATTCTTACTTTTCTATGTTCTTACTTTGAAAATGGCTTGATCTGATAGTCTGGAAAACTCGACAAGCCCAACAAATACACGGAAACCAAAAGATTCGGATTGAGGAGACACAGACACAACAGTGCATAGCAAGTGTTGTGAAATACAGTACATTAGATCTCTATCATCTTTCAGGCTCTGAGGCGACAGATGGATGAGAGGAAAATTATCAAATTAATCTGTAATATAGTCTTGCTCAGCAGTGAATCAGCAAAGATCGTTTAGCTAAAGTAGTGCTTCCGCCAAGCCCACGGTTTAGATGCGTCATTTTGATCATGGAACAATTATTTATAGTTATTGCTTAGTTTTGTGAAATACGTGAGATGTTTTAGGGAGCTCAGAGGTGACAGGTGAAAATGATGTGTGTTACCGGTATTAATGATCCTGTTCAGTGAGAGCCTGGACTAGTGCAGAATAGACAATGATACCTTTAGGAAAAAAAAAAACAACAAACGTGTTCCTTGCAAGTCTATCCAAAGTGAACGAGAAAGGAGAATGTAACTTCTAGCATTCGAACCACATTTTTGAGACCAACAAACAATGTGAGAAAGTGAGGAGATAAAGAATGAAATAAGAATGGAAGAAGAAAGGGAATGAAAGAGGATGACGCTTGATGAAGAAAGGAAGTAATAAAAGACAACGTAACGGACCTGGGAATGGAAAAGTGAAAGAAAGAGGCAACGAGAGAGCTTAAGAAGTACACAAAGAAATGAAGTTAGAAAACATAGCAAAGACAATAGCGTAAAATGGGAAAGGGGTGGGGGGCACCTGAGAAATACAGTTATCACCCAGAGCTTCTTCCCTCCCCAATCTATTTTACAGAATAGTGACTGAGAAATGGAAGAGGACTTATAAATGGCACTGGTGTCTCCGCCCATGCTAGACAAGATCAATCTTAACGGAAGCCCGGCGAGGGAGAGAAGAAAAATAAGAGTATCCATTGCCGGAGATGAATGTTTTGAATCAGATCTGAGACGGCTGGAAGAGGCCAGTGGTGGAAGGAGAGTAGTGTGAACTTGAGATGTAGAGATCTGAAATGGTTGAGGTTGCAAGGACGTATTGTGTAGGAATCGGGATCAAACTATGGGCTTGGAAGTGAGAAAAAACGCATGTATGGTACTCCCATCATCCTCATCTCGCAGTCCATGAGAAGGGATAGTAACATCTTGCTAAAACTCCCGTATTATATCATCTGAGCGCCATGTGAGCTATGATGGGCTGCTATGTTGAGTCTATCTGGGATGTACTCTCTGACAGTATATGGGTCTCATAATTATAGATCTTGACTGGATAAGAACCACATTGACAATTTTGTAAGCTTTACGGGGGTAAGATCTTACACATCCGGATCCCGAATAACGGCCGAGTAAGACATCCTGTGGGCACCGTAAGGGCTTGTCGTTCCCCAGATAATGTGAGAATGCCTCCACAAGTCTCAAGCACAGATTAAGTCCCGAGCAAGTTGTTTTTTTTCTTATTGTTGTTTCAAGTTCGAGGAGGTGGGTTGGGAAAGAAGGAGAAAAGTGTTTGTGTATGATAGAATCAGTAATGTTTTACTTAATGTTTCCTGTCAGTCAGCGACAAGCTAAGGGTCTGGAAAAGGTCAGCCATGTCGGTGCCACCTCGTAGCTCCACCCAGTGACGAGGAGGGGGAGNGGGGGGGGGGGGGGGGGGGGGGGGGATGATTGAAAAGCTTAAAAAAAATGAGAGGAGTGTACAGGTAAGGTCAGCTTCCAACTCATGAGTAGTATAAATTATTTAACTCAATGTAAAAGTAGACTGACTTTAAGATGCGTTTTCGTGGTCCTTCCGTTAGTCTCCCTGTTTACTCTCCCAGCAAAATGGCGAGCACTTCACTTAAGCCATTATGTTTTGTAATACTGAGAAGACAAGGAGAAAGTCGGGATGGTTGTGAGGTGGAGGTGTGGTGGTGGGGG
>JAWQUT010000247.1:707841-742325 GCA_033807755.1 Ellobium chinense
GCTTATAGGGCTCCATTATAGGTATTGTTATTGTAGGTAACGGAAATCACAGAATGCAACAGATCTATGGCGGTTGTCAGGTTATACCAAGTCAAGTTATGAAGGCACTTCTCAGGGATTAGAGGACTATAATGGCTACAATGGTGTCGACAATGAGGTTTGATCATGATATGCTCTTCGGCATCAATAACATTATGTGGACGATTAGTTTCAATGACAAGGGAAAATCTCACTTTTCTCTCGGTTCTCAATGTTCTTGGAGGACACGGCAGGAGGTCTGCATGAGCGAGCCCATGTTTCTAAATAATACCGTCATGTTTATGTATAAACGATGGGCCTGATCGGAAGTTATTGCTGCGCCATATGGAAATGAGCGGTCTGCGAATGTGTGATGCCCTCTGGAAATACGCGAAATCGATACGGGTACGTCCCTGCTGGAACCCAAGTGGGGCGAGTTCAAGAGGTCGGAGTAGGGGATGTAATGACGATTAATAGCGGCGACGCTGACATTCCGAGTGCCCTTTAGACCGGAAGGAGTGTGACACAAAGGCCGGTAACTCCCTCCTTCTCCTCTTCCTCGTCCTCATCATCATCCACGCGCACACGCGAGCGCGCGTGCACATACATACACCCATTCCTTTACTTTCAACAAAGTATTATAACCATACCAAGTGACCAGTGTCTGACAGTCACTGAAAGCAGAGTCTACAGTGTCTTCATTACCGGTACTGTCCATTCCAGACTGCATCCAGTGCACCGCTAAATCTGGAAAGTGTAGATATCATTCGTCATTGAGATCCATTCCATACGAATCGCTGAGGTCCATGAAGCAGAGGTAGGTTTTTATAACAATAGCCACAAATGCTTCATAAGCTTTAAGAACAAAATCTGTATATCAAAATTAATCTCCCAGCAGCCCCATCTCGAACCTTTGGCACATTTTATTTTACGTTGCAAAGAGGAGAGCGTAAGTGCTGCATACACCGATAAAATTTGCGAACTCCAACATTGTTCGGTCGTCAGTTGGAAGCTTTTTACAAAACACACTGACTGAGCATTTGTCTTCATAACAATCGTGTTTGGTTTTTTTTTCCACAAATTATGCCAGTGTTTCGAAATGGAAACTAGGGGGATGTTATTCATGACGGGCAGTATAGGTTGAACTACAACACCCGACAAATGTCAAAGGGATGACAGGAAGAATAAAAATTACTAGCGTCATTTCACCAACCAACTCATTTACGCTATTTTGCTGAAGGATAAATGAGTAGGTAGGAAGGAGACCCAAGATGACGTCGTGACGACGCTCAAATTCAATCTCTAGGTTTCTAGATTCAGCCTTCTCTTTCTGAGCTTGTTTTATACGATTAACGAATACCTCATCGATTCCATTAACTGAACCCAAATAATCTCATTTCGTATGTCTTGTCTGTTAGCCTCGCCCCAGTTATGTCACACCTCTTGCATTCTGTCTATTGATTTCGCCTTTCTTTTCTTCCTCTCTCAAACTTCTCACCCTTTCCTTCCCCACCCAATTCCGCCCGAAAACCCCCATTTCACGTCCACACTCCTTCAGGCTATTGTTATAAAAACGCACCTCTGCTAACGAGAGTGAGCCGAATTGTTTCAAAGACATCCAATACCGTGGTGAAAAGGAGTCTGTGAGGTCAAGATCTCTTAAGGGATTTCGATCTCTTTTCTCTCTCTGTCAAATTAGACATTTCCCTCATGCCCCCCCCCCCCNTTTGTTGTTGCGCAAAAAAAAAAACCCAAAACAACAACCCCGCAGACTAGGTTCCTTAATTGGTTCATTACGCGTCTGGACTCAAAGATTTCATCTGATAATTCTGTAAACCCCTTACGGAATGCTGCTACCCTGGGTCCCTTGATATTTTCTGAAATTGAATTTTTGAGCAATGTACAGATCAGCATTCCAAATGAGAAGAAAGAAGAAAACCTAGTCTATTGACCGACAGCAACGACAACAACACAAATTGATCTTCGAGAAAGGGCTCATGTATTACATCAGTTAGGACAAGCTTCGCTCTGCATCCCTTTCCTCTTGCGGCTCTGCCCGTCGTTTTTCTTTAGTTCTAGTCAGTGTAGCCGAATGCGTTCGGGCGGAATGGCAGGGACCTCAGAGACAGCAATGCTTATTCCCCCGGAACCCTTTCATCGCCCCGAAAATCAATGTTTTCATCAGCGCCAGAAATAAAATGATTACAATGAATTCTAATGTCTGGAGGCATTTGGATTCCCTTGGGAATTACGCCATTTGGGCTGCATAACAGAGGGGAAAAGCAATGGCAAAATGTACGTAAATCTACAGTATAAATTATGTGATTATTCAAAGAGGTTTTCTAATGAAGGTTTATGTGTTTCGACTAAGATCTGAGCGAGAGATTCACGAGCTAGATGACGAGATAGAGGAAGAGAACAAAGGGGAAAAAGGAGGAGGAATGATAAAGTTGATGATAATTATGATGTTGGTCAGGATGGTGACAGTGGTAGTTGTGACTAAGACTGTAGTATGATGAGGAAAGAAGAAGAGGATGAAAATTTTGATTCTATTGACGACCAGCCCGTAACGAACGAATCTTTTTAAGTAGACTAACTATCATAAACTAAAGTCAATTAGGAAGCATCGTATACGTGTATTATTGTTCATTGTAAGGCATGGAGAGTAAAGAGCCTCATATGAACAAAGGGAATAAAATAAAAGTCCCTTTTTTAAAGCACTAAAACTATTTCACTCATGTACGGATAGACCAGCTTAGGAATTTTTATTGGGTACAGAATTAAGAAGATAATGTTAATGACTTTGTAAGTATGACAAAAGCACCGCAAACGATCGAGGCATACTAGTTTTTGCTTGATAAACTTTCTCTCAAAGGTTTATAACACTGCAAGACAAAAAGTAGTCAAAGAATATTTTTTTTAGATCATTAACATAATTAGCGTTATTCCAAAATCCTTGTTGATGTATAATGTCGTATGGCGCTTTCTAACCAAAAAAGAACAAAGTGTCGTTTACAACCTTTTTATTGACACATAAACTTGCCACGGTCTTGAATATTTTGGTCCATTCTCGTGAGCTAATTCCATTTTTGTCATTAGAATCTGCCTAAATGTCTGAATAAGACAGTACCAATATTTGCATTGGACCTCTTTTGTGAAATAAGACTTTTTAGTCATGCCGGATAAGTGTGTAAGAGTCTATCAAGCAGCTTTTCCTACGTGATGTATCCAGTGATAGTATCATGATAATTGCAATAATCTCCTTACGCCCTTGGCTGGAAACCTAGTACGAGCAGGGAGATGCAATCATCAACAATAAAGACGACAAACATAAGCAACAACAACAACAACAACGTCATATCAATCAATGGAGAAGGAATGGTAAAGGAATAGCGGAAGCCGCAGCAGCCGTAAAAACAAAAACAACAACAAAAAAAAGTAACAAACAAAAAAAACCAACAACAACAACAAAGAAAGCAATTACAATAACAACGAGTAAAACAGCAAAGAATTTTGACCAAATTGTAACGCCATGCTGTGAGTATGTCCTCTAGCCCTCTTTCTGTTACCTCTATCATGTTTCCTTATCCTATACACTCTTTTATTTACGCTAGTATGCAGTATGTGTTTTCATACTTCAACGCAAAAAAAAAGTACTGATATCTTACTGTTAATGCTAAAACATCGGTCCCAGTCATTACACGAGGAAAGAAACAACAACAACAACAACAACAACAACAACAACAACAACACAGAGCAGCAGCAACCTCAGGGGCAGCAGTAAATACAACAATTACAGTTAATAGTAAAAAAGAACAGAACTATGGTATAAACCTAGTCTACTTACAAACTGACGATCATCCTCTCAAACCGATCGCAGCTAAACGTGTTAGGAGCCGGTCGATTGGATGCCACGCGCAGAAAGAAATCAAAACTTACCCTCTCCCACTGGCACTTTACAAATTCAGGACCAACAGGGCTTTCCTCGGGATTTTTACCAGTGTCTTCTGTGAGGCTTTGTGGAAATGGGGAGGGGTGAGGAGGGGGGGACAAATGGGAGTAGGAGGAATATGGATGGATGGCTGGATAGTTGCCAAAATACACTTAACAAAACCCGATTTTGGGGTAGGGGAGGGAAGAAAGGCTCGCCTATGGATTTGTACCAGTGTTTTCGGACAGGCTCTATAGAGATAGATGTAGGAGAGTAAGAGTGAGTGGATAATAGTATAGTCAATAATGAAGAATGGGTGGTGTATGTCACTATGTGGGTGAGGGAGGAGGTGCAGGAGGAGGTGCAGGTTAACATGGATGGGGGAGGAAAGACCTTTTTTAAAGAAAAAAACAGGCTCCGTGGAGATGCAGGATGAAATGTAAGGAAGGATGAATGGGTGGAATAAACAAAAATTAGGGAAAATATGCATGAGTGATAGTTTGGATGGGAGCTTTCCTTTCAATTTTTATCAGGATCTTCTGGCACTTAGTACTATAGACAAAAGGAGACGTTCGAGGTGTACAAATCAATTTTTTTTAAAAAATACAAATCTAGAAAGATTTTGCGTAGGGTTTGCTCTCTCAATTTATCAATTACTTCTGATTGCCTGCGGGTAAGATCATTAGAGGCATGAATATGCCAATGTTTTTTTTTTCACTGTTGGCTATGTAAGGTTTTACACTTCTCATTAACGTACCCAGGGGTCCCATGACAAAATACTTTCCACACATGTTGTTAAGCTCTTCCTCCAAATTTTGACAAAGAAAAAGTAATTAGATTTTGAGAACTTAGGCAATGAAGCAAGCTACCTAATATTTTAGGCTTTTTCACACAGTATATAGAGTAACCTTTCCCACCTAGCTACAACCACAAAGTAGCTAAGCCTTACCTATTTTGAGTCTACAAGTGTATTTGCATATATCTATGCCTTTGAAATTCAAATCCAACCCTTCTTCCCCTCCCCATGGTCCATTTTGTTTTAAATTTTATAGGGACTATTTAAAATTGCCAGGTGCTGTTGGCATCTTCATTCCTAGATGGATATCGCAGTCAGCTTAAATGATGATATTAATGATAATAATAAATGAATACATCAAAAAACAAATATTCAATTACATAGGCCTATACAACAGTATTTTCTTAAAAGAATATAAAAGCTAAGCGCGCTGCTACCATTCCCTTCTAGCGAAAGTTTCAAAGAGATTTAATATAGACGCTGAGAGCTGGTGGATACCAAAGGGTCCCCCCCCCCTTTCCTCCCAATGTGAAAAAATAATATATATATATACACTGTATATCTATTATATATATAATGTGTATTGTATACTATAAAGTCTACGTGCTAGTGAAATAATGAAGGTGGAAAAAAGATCCATTATTATTCTAAGCCGTATGGGGTTTCGGCATTTATATCTGACAGGTTCTGTTGGCACCGCCACTAGGAGGTGGAGAGACTAAGCTTGTAGATATCGCGTGCCAAATGAGTTTAGTTTGGGTGTTTTGGGAGAGGAGGTACATATCCAAAGCCAGCTCAGCTCCTCAGCAGAGGGAGGAGTGGACAGTCCGGAACGACTGAGATGGGAACTGAAAAGACTTTCAGGACAGCCGATTTGGAATTCTCGTGTTTGCAAATGTAGCGCCAATCATGCTGTTTTGATATAACGTTAACAGTGTTTTACAACTACAAGTGGTATGCCGGATGCCTGCTCAAGTTTTATTTTTTTGTTGTTGCTATTCTCAGGCTCTGGTGTGTGAGGATTTTTGGTGGGAGGGGTAGGATGGGATAAGAATCGGGATAGGTCTATGCTATTACGGAAAAAAGAAATGGTCCGCAATGTTATACAACTGTTTTCTGTTTAAAGTAGGACACGCACATCAAAAATAATTTTCCGTTTTTCAATATTTGTTCTCTCTAAAAATTTCAGATCTAGTTCTGTTTAGAGGGTGCAGTGGAAATCTGTGGTTGTGGTACATTTTTTTTATATTTGCACCTGTGCAACAGCCTCGGCGAGGAAGTATACGAAGTTTCTAGAATTAGTAAGGGGTTGCGTTTCTTAGGTCTTCTGTGACGTCATGTTGGGAATGAAGGGGCCGTCCCCTCGGAGAGCGGAAGTTGTTACCAACAGGCAAGCCAAGATGGCTGCGACTAATGCGGAAGCGACAGGAGACGTGAACTGACTTGTTAGCAATATTTGCTTACTTATATCTCTGCCTCATTCATCAGCATTCAGATCACCGTTGATTCTTGCCATATCCTCCTCCGACACAAGGAGGGTCGCTCGGAGATCGTATGTAACAGAAAGTTAATTTGCGCCAATGGCAAATTTGAAACCACAAATGAATTTTAATGAATGCCGCCATTGTGTAAGCTTCCGTTCAAGACTGCTAATTTTTTTTTTTCGAGCGGAGCCAAATCGCATATAAAAAAAAGAGCCAAAAAAGAACCAACCCGTGTCTGGAAAGTTACAGAGAAGTGCAAGCACTTTTTGTATAGGAAAGTCAGTTTCGATCTGAAGTCTGTTGGAGCCAAAAAAGAGAAACCAAAGAGCCAGTAGGTTTTTGGGCGCCAAAGGCTTTTAAAAAGAGCCAAAAACCGAAGAGCCAAGGCAATCCTGGCAATCCATAGATTGAAAGTTACTGTCTCAGTCTAAAACAACGCTAACGCCACGTCTAAGCTCTTCCCACAAATAGTGTAGACTCCGCTTATTGGCTGTCTGGGACTAACAGGACGAATATGAAAGAAACAGAAAGGCACCCACGAATATTGAATCTTTTGTGGTACACCGGAAGTGGCAGCTCGGCAACATTGGCGGCCACCATCTACGATTTCAAATGCGTTCGTGGACTTTATATCACCACATTTGTCGGAGGAGGATGTGGCAAGAATCAGCGGTGGTATGTATGCTAATAAATGAGGCAAAGACATTTAGTATTGCAAACACTACTCGAAAGTCAAGGTACTCTTTTCTGGCTCTTCCGCGTCAGTTGCAGCTACCTTGGCTTGTTTGAGACTGAGTTTTCCTTTGCTTTATATCTCCGAGGGACCGCCTACGAAATAAAAGCTTTCGTGCACCCATGAGGACCAAACAAATGTAGCCATAAGGTGGAAGAAAGACCTGTGACGGTGATGAAAGTTTCGCAGCTTCATTACGTCTGCCGCCTTTCGTGCTTTACAAGTCAATGTCATAGTTTGTTGAAGAAGAAGGAGAAGAAGAAAAAAACAACACCTAGGAGATATAAATCTAGTGAAGGCATAGCAAGACAAAGGACTTGAAAGTGAACGGAGGCAGGGTTACAAGGCTTGGCTCTCTCGGTGCCAAATACCGACTTTTATAGCTCTTTTAGAAATCCCTTGGCTCCGAAATAACGTTTTTTTCTTTTTACTCCATTGGACTTCAAGTCAGCGTTGATTAATGTCATCTCTAAAAAGTAAATTATCAGCCGGGCTCCCAGTCTGTCATGTAAGAACGTCAAAGTCTGTGATAGTAACTTATCTGAGTAAAGCTTAAGGAATTCTTATAAGCTTTCTATCGCTTGCTGTAATTTTCAATATACATATTTTTTTTTCTTTAGTTTTCCATTACTGTTTAAATGCCTGTGAAAGACAAGTTGCTTATTGTCTATTGCATTCAAACCATATGGCATTTCAAGTGATCGACTGGCCCAATGAACATAATCAAAGAACAAACTCAAACTCTTTCCATTCAACTATCATTCCTTATCTTGTCCTTAGATATGTAGGATGCCTTTAATCAATTAACATACCCACGTAGACTCAACACATAAACAATTCGTAGTAAATGTCTTGATTTATGTCAAATCCGAACCCCACACGGCTTTCTCCAGATAAGAAAATATGTTTTTTTTGTGGCTCTTTTTTTTTTCTTGTATGTTGGCTCCTACTCGAAAAAGGAATTTTAAAAATCTGACAACGTGGACAGAGGCCTGGCAGAGGGAGGCCATGGAGTGATCCCTACATTTAAAGCTATCGAGGTTCACGAGTTGTGCTATGAATAAGGAATCACTTTTTATACCTCGACATGATTTTAGATTATAGATCTACAAAATTCGGAACATGGAATACGAGTACGTTAATGGCGAGAATCTAGAGGAACTACACAACACAATATGAAAATGTTGATTTAAAGCAATCTTTCCGTGTCAGTATTGTCCGTGTTTAGAAATGCACGATCTACATTATTGTGGCAAGAAGAAATACATAATAAATAATTTGGTTTATGGTTTACATTTTTCCTATCGATTTTTCTCTGTCCCGGACGTCTTGTTCTGGATCCACGTTTAAGTGCTGCTAACCTCTCTCCCCTTCTTGTTGTGCCTTTTCGTAGAAAAAATAGGCATATCATCAGTTTGTTATTAAGAAAGAACAGCGTAGAAAATGCATTTTTGTTGTCGAGTACAATGCCCCGACATACTAAAAAATTACACGACATGAATAGAAATCTCACTACACAGACCTACATCATGCGCCAAACATCTCTGATGACAATAAGTCAACTGCAAAGAAATGTAAACACAGAAATGCGAGAGAGAGAGAGAGAGAGAGAGAGAGGTGATGGCACAAAGCACTTCCATAAACAAAAAGGAAATAAAAAAGAGAGTAGAAGACTTCTGTAGAGGGGATGCGGTTATAGCACTGATACCAAAGATTGGGCCGTTATCGCCTTATTTGGAAATCCAGGGAGCATTGATGAGGGAGGGGCAGGGGGAGGAAGGGTTATGTGGCCGGCCGGCGTGGCCAATCTACAAGTTGGCATCGACCCACAAATCGGTTCCCCTCTGTCCACCAAGCGGCTAAATGACACGAGAAAACGGGCCAACAAGACCTTGCATTACTCGTCTTTCACAAGCATAGGCGGATCCAGATACAAAGACCCTTCAAGAATAGGGATAAATATATTTAAGCCTTTCTATAACGGCCAGTTGGTATAGAGTAGCCACTTTCTGCACATGAGATCATGTTATAAAGGATCTACATTTAGGATGCATTAAAATTTGAGAGCTTGCGCATTAACAATGGGATCTTTTACCATCGTAGGAATTACATTAATTAGTGTAATGGTGTTGAATGCGTCCTCAGTAACGTTCAGCATGCAGTGTTAATGTAATTTTTACGATGGTAAGAGATCCCATCATTTGTGAGCAAGCTCTCAAGTCGTTCTGCCTTCATCTGCAATAGGCCGTCACTCTTTTCCTCATATCTCTTCCCATCTAATTATTCACTAGGTTATCTTGTCTTATTTTCTGTTTCTCCTCTTCAATGTCGTTGTCTGTTGCCAAACTCACAGAAAACCTCTGACGAGTTTATCAGCTGGTGACACTTCTCAAATTTATACAATCCAGTCTATGAAATCCCACCTTCACTAGTGCATGGAACAAGTAACAGTTGTGAGTAACGCAAAAGATGGTATTATTTGTCTTGGACTTTAATGGAAATCTTCTGAGATATATTGCGATTAAGCGATTAAAGAGATTAAGCGGATTGCGATTTAGCAAAATCGATAGCACAGTGCACTCAGATCCACTTAATCGCAACTCTTCGGGAGCACATAAAATGTCGCACTTAAACACTTAAAAGGAAGTTGCGATTATCCGATAACTATATATATCAACAATATGGCATTTTCGGTATACGGAGAATGTCGTGATTTAGCGAAGGTGCGATTATCAATACTGCGATCAAGTGGAGTGGCCTCTCGACTATACTATCATTTCAAACGTAGGACCCCGCAGAGCTGCTGTCCTGTAACATCGCTGTGTCACAATCCCGCCTTTCATTATCATCCCTGCATTTCCTCATTGGGGAACGCCCCTGCCCCGGTTATGCCGCTTTGGCCGGATAGATAGCGGACTGGGATTTTTGTCTGGAATGGAGTCGGTCTGAGGAGATTACCTTTTTCTCTTTTTCGGTTTTTTTTTTTGTTCTTTTTTATCCTTCCCGGGCATTTTTATTTCTCCCGGGAGAATGGCATACACCCATAGGGTGGAAAAAAGAGGACGGGTAGGGTGATGTGAGCGGGGATTGGAGGGAGGGGAAGGAAAGAGCGAACTAGCGGGGAAGAGTACGTGAAGAGAATGCTACAAACAAATGCCCTGGAGAAAGGAAGTGTAGAATCCGATGTATCCCGTCTGGCACTCGTAAAGAAGGGTAAACTGCAACAATGGGAATGAAAAGGGATGAGTGATCTTAGTGTTGCAAGAGGGCTAGGCTAATGCAGCAGAGATGGACGATAGTGGTGGCTGTTGTAGTGGTGGTGGTAATTATGATAGTGATGGTAATAGTGGTATCAGCATATTGATCTATGGCGGTGATGACGAGAGGTCGAGGATGGTAAGACTGACAGTGGATGGTACTTCAGCATCTAAAATTCCATGTTATCGACGTGTAACAGTAAACAAGAAAATGACAAAAACGACGATGACAACGACGATGACAGAGACGATGATTTTATGATGGGGTTTATTGCTATTGTTCTGAAGCAGTGTTTGAACACGATACGTCGATTATTTTTAATAAATGTATTATACCTATATCTTTCAAAAAGTTTTGTGTAGTTTCTGGGCGAAGCCATACTTAATTTCAATAATGAGGATGATGATTGTTATAATGATGATTGTTTGTTTGTTGTGGTGGTTTTTTTTGTTATTGTTTTGTTTCCTTTTTTTTCTTCATTCAAATGCACAGTTAGACAGTGTCTCTTATTTTTGAAAATGACAACGATGAAGATGGTGATGTTGTTGATAATGATAGTCCATTTCGTGCAGCATAAAGTTAATGTCTTTTTGGAGTTAAAATGACATTTCTTGTGTTTCACGCCTATAGAGGATTCTGCATTTTCGAAGTCTGCTCATCACACCACCCCCCTTATTGATGCATTTCTCAGATAAGGGAATACAGTGGAACCCGCGTAAACGGGATACGGTACCCATTTAGCGATTTGTCAGGAAGGGGATTATTACCACTGTATGTATAGGCCCTATACATTTAAACAGGACAAATCCTACTTAAGCGAAACGACTTGGAGAGAGAGAGAGAGAGAGAGAGAGAGAGAGAGAGAGAGAGAGAGACAGAGAGNGAGAGAGAGAGAGAGAGAGAGAGAGAGAGAGAGAGATACAGAGACAGAGGGAGGGAGGAAGGGAGAGGAGAGAGAAAGAGATGGGGGAATGAAACACGTATCTCAGCTTTTTGCCTTTATTTCTGTACAAATTCTGGGACTTTATCTGGCCTATTTGCAATTTAGCCATCCAAATCTCCAAAGTTATATACAGTCATGGGCAAACTTCCTATTTCAGAGCCTCAGAGATACGCAGTTTGCAAACTGGGATATTTTTGTGCTTGTTACAACCCATTATATCCGTCTAGTGTCACAAAGTAAGTCACATAGTCACTGGTTAAAGATTAGCACCAAAGCTTGAGACTGGCGTTATTATCTTGCGTTGTCTAATAGAGATTTTCCCTCCCTAGGCGCACTGCACATGACTCTGACGATACCTATACATAATATCGTGTTGGTAAATCTGAATGTTTCTGTATCACTAAGATTGTCTCTTGTTACATCTTCCTTTCTTTCACATCTGTTTCTGTCTTCTTGTTTAAGTGTGCCCTCAGACCAACACAATACAATATAACGATCACCCGCTATCAAGATCTACCTTTCTTTTTTCTGATGTTTTCTGGTTTGCTTGCTTCATTGTCTTATCCGATTCTACCATCTCCTCTTCCAGTTCTACCACATTCTTCTTCTTCGCCCTCTTCGTCTGTGTTGATTCTGCCACTCTCAATCTCACCATCATCACAACTATCCCCCCCCCCCCNCCAACCCCTGTATTTCACGATCATTGCTCCTACACTATCCTCTTGTTCCATTACTATACATACTTTTTTTATGAAATAAGCCTCTTTTACAGTAGTCATATTGCCAATGCTCGTAAATGGCTCAAAGATGACATAGCTGCTGATGATAGCAGTACAAAGGTGAGGTTTGAATATTTTAGAAAGCATTTAAAATTCATACAAATTTATTAGACAAGTAAGATAATATATTGGTAATTTCAGCTTTATTGATAACACAGACGTTTCGCCCACCTCGAGAAAAGAGATTGCAATCTTTTGCCTAATCAGATGAACAGTAATTAATAAATTCTGGTACAGCTGTATTTAGATTGTACGCGAAAATGACAGTAATATTGCTTCTGGTTTTTAGAACGTTCCGTACAACCGGAACTTCCGGTGTAAACAAGTTGGAAGGGCGAAAACGCAGTTTGTTTGCATCATTCTAGAAAAGTTCACTCGAAGTAAGTGAAGCAGCATCAAGGCTTTTCGACAGAAATTTTGGAAGCTTTTCCTGGGTATCGCGTAAGTATACATTCTATCTTCATTTCATTAGGGTAAAGGAACAGCTAAGGAAGCGTAAGTTAATGTTTGCGTGAGTCTCAGCTCTTGTCTTGGCAAACATTCACTCTATGGCTATGGCTATCTGAGAAGTTTCGCGTTTCGTAACCGACATTTATTCCAGAAGTTCTCATTACATCATCTGTACTCATTCATTATTTTTTCCTGAAGGCCTGCAAGTTTACATTGAGATCTAGACTAGATCAAGAGATCCACTTGGGAAGGTCAGTCAAATTCGTGGAGTTGACTGTATCAGCATTTACTTCTTCAGGTCTATGCTTAAAGTTTAAAGTGCCAGTACCCGCATCTTATTATTTACAGCGATTTCCCGAATAGATATGCTTACAGAATCTTACCAGATGTTCAGATTTTAAGCAAAGACCATTTTCACATCAGTTAAACTTTGTTTTGAGTGGCGTAAGTCAATTACAGTCTTGAAATAGTTATATCAGTTGTTGTCACTGTTGATATTTCACTACCATCGGTGTCGTGCCGATTATCGCCGTCCTCTTTCCGGACCAGTGTGCAGCAGTGTTGCCACCAGAACAGATTTTTCCTGTAAGGCAGCCATTTTTCCACACTTAAACAGCTGTTAAAGGAAAATCGAAAAAAATATGAAATGTCGGATTAATGCCTAAACTTAAAGTGCATGGCTTTATTCTTTTTTTTTAATTTGTAAATTTATAATTGTTTTTTTTTGTTTCCACACCGTGTGTAGGAAAATCGGAAAAACTAATGTCTTGCCTTTGGGGAAAAGCACATGATCAGAGTGGCAACATGGAGATGCGGCCCGCTGCTTTGGCGATGTTAGAAAAGGACATAATCCTTAGTTTTTTCCTCCTCAAAGAAAGTCCTTTCTCTGAGAAACATAACATGACAGATGTCACATAACTTTACTGAAATTCAAAGTAAGCACTGTTTTTTCCAATTTACACAGTATGTTTATAAATTATTGCATTTTTCATTTCACAAAACAATAAAATGCACGGTTGTTGCATCGCCACTTTCAGAGGGCAAGAATGCGCAACGTGGCCTTGGTAAATTGATCATACCAACCACTAAATCATTTCTTTTTCCATCATTCTGAATTATTTTTATGGAGAAACAAATGAAACACCATCTGTTATCGTAATCCAGGGGAAATCACTATAAAATTCGGGAGAAACTAGTTGCAAACGGATGATGGCGATTACTAGCACAAGCCGGTTACTGGTACTAGAGGATAACCTGCATCAGTGCATCTTGCAGTGTGATGTGGTAAAACTTAAGTCTAGATCTAAGGTAAAGATAAAAGATGAAAAATGAAAATAAAAAAACTACATCCTGTGTTTCAGATTGATTTATGTAGATCTACACTTTGTGAAGTCTATTACCAGCTCAGAAATTTAGTTACTCTTTAAAGTCACACAATCTGACATTTTGTGCATTCTTTTATTTTCGTGGCAAGTCTGTATATGTGAATATTATCCTGAGCAAGCGTCATCCCTTCACAATAACTGATACTGAGTACACAAGTTCAATAATCAGTATATGATACAGTCGACTCCGCTAAATCGCCCTTCCTCGGGATCACGGGAAAAGTGGGAGATTAAGCGGAGAAGGTAATTTCGGCCATATTTTTGGTAATGGGGTTAAATTTCTTTGACACCTTCTCGTCGCCAGTCTCAGGACAGACTCAAGTTTGACGGTGTTGTAGCGCACAAAATGTTTGATCTCCGCGGTCTCTCTCATTGGCCACATCGCAGTAGCCGAGCAGACAATAAGGAGTAGGATGGCATGGTCGGGATAAACCGTTCATCCACATGACACATTCTCTGATCTAACCGAAATCCACCAGACAGTCGCCATCAAGGCGTGGGGGGAGGAAACTATACGGCTTTCGGCGCATTAGCATTATCGGACGGGCAACGGCAGTGATGCGTAGCGTGGGACGAAGGGGGACAAGGGGAGGAGTAGGCGGGGAGGAAAGGCTTATCACACCTATTTCGGGGTGGCAGCTGTCACTCAGTCAACCGATCTGCCATCCGTCGCGCAGTTAAACGGCTTGTGTACATTATTTGTTTGTCAACTGTAACCCTTAAACAGCTGATCTTTGAGTTCATGGGTGCTGAAGAGTGGTCGATTATCCGGAGTGAGAGGCGATTATCCAATGACTTTTATATAGAAAATATTCGGTTCCCTGGGAAACAAGGCGATTAAGCGGAAAAGGCGATTTAGCGGAGTCGACTGTATTTCATTCCTAATTCACTGGAGAGAGACAGCAAGATTTACTTTGTGTTTGAGAAGGTAAGGTATTAGTCACTGAAGTGTCACAAGGAGCCAGAATATTTGTTTGAATACACAAAGAAGTTAAGCTATCTGTGCTGAGAAGATCAGGTTTAGAAACTATTCCTTTTGAAAGATCATGAACATTATTTTGTAGCATCCATTCACTTTATTGTTGTAGCATCCATTCACTTTATTGTTGAGTATCACAGTATAGGATGGCAGCATTTTAAGTTTATTATTATTAATATAGATCTTTGACATTGGCTGTGGCATGTCCGTTGAGACATCTTGTAAACTACTCAGCACGCAATTCATCTCTGTTTTTTTCTTTCGTATAGAAATCATGATGTTGGCTAGCAGACTGTCAACATGTGGAAAAATTCCCATCACTGCTTTTGTGACTGGCCTAAGTCGGCCAGCATTATCTCAGTCACAACGCACTCCATCCACCATCTATACCAGACTACAACTTTATGCAACAGAGAGCAGGTCTGGAATTGGAAGACATGCCAAGAGAAAATCTTTCAAAGAAACCCTAATGGCTCCAGCAACTGAAACACGTAAGAAATCAGAATATTCATTCAATTTAAATTTTGAATAACCACAAAGACATAAAAATACCTTACATTTATATAGTGCTCATTCCCGTGACAGGCTCTGAGAACTAATGCAATCACAGACATACAGATTACAAGTTAATTCATCCTCTCAACAATCACACTTCTGTTTATCCTATTCACTCTCTGTCTTTCTCTCTTATTTTTTAGACAAGCACACACATTTATAAATATCCCATAAGTTCACAACATTAATAAATATTCCTGACATGGTATTTTACAGTTGTGTCTTAACTTAAGCTTATTGTTTTGGACATGTGAAGTTTGAAGATCAGTATGTGTGAAGCTGAAGTGTAATTTTTTATATTTTTTTATTTTTTTAAAGTAAATGCAGTTGTTCAGATCATGCTGTGTCTGTGTAGCTTGATCATCCAGAAGATAAACTACTTGAGTGAACATCATACTGATTTTGTGTGCAGTCCTTTAAAATGACTTCTTTTTATGTTAACATTTTCCTTTCTTATTTTTTTTCTGCATGTGAACAGTACTGCTCATACTACAATTAAAATATCATTTTCAGCTTTCAATCTAGGCAAGGGCTTTGTTGCTGGCGGTGCAGCAATTGGCATTGGTGCACTATGTTTTTATGGTCTTGGTTTGTCAAGCTCGCCAGGTGCTTTGGAAAGGGCTGTGTGAGTACACTTCTTGTAGCTTAATCTGTCATCACCAATTAATGTCGTTTTAACTTAGTACCATGTTCTAAGCCTTGGAATGAATCTATTAGCTATTTTTCTTATTTTTTGAATAGTCATGTTTACAGTTTTTTGTTCAGGTGACAAATTATCAACTCATGGAGTGGCCCAGACTTTGTAATAGACATTGTTTTAAGACCTAATTATGATGACTATGCTGTATTTTTCATTTCATTTTCATTTTCTACCCCATCTTATGATGGAGAAATTATCTTACATGACTGTCAGTACTGAGCTCAAAAGCTGGATATTTGAATTCCTCTCCTCCTGCCCCCCATATGTTAGATTGAACAACACTGTGTCATCAACAATAGTTGTAAATTCGGGCACGCCTCAAGGCAGTGTGCTCTCCCCTGTCTTGTACACAAGAGGGAGAGAGAAAAACACAGTGTGTGCATGTCTATGTATACATAAGAGTATCTGCATGCATGAGTATTTTTCTTTATGTATTTCTGTAAACATATCCATTGTATAATCACTGTAACAAAGACACATTTCCCTTGTGGATGAATAAACATATCTTTTCTCTTATCTCTTAAACAAATTCTGTCGTAATGTTGGGAGTTGGCAGCACAGCTGTCAATCTAAGAATTGTTTTTTGAATGAAAACAATAAACTGATTTCAAAGAAGATGTTTGAGTGTTGGAAAAAACTGACTTGTTATCATAAGATACATGTTTTGTCTTTTCACAGAGTGTGGCCAAAACATGTCAGAAATCGTATTAGGGATACATACATGTATTTTGGAGGAAGCTTGACCATCACAGCTGTTGCAGCACTGGCAGCATGCCGAAGTCCAGCCTTAATGAATTTCATGATGAAAAATTCTTTTCTGGTAAGAATCATGATCATTCATGGTTCAGTTGAGATTTATGGCCAATAGCTAAAGTCAGATATGATGGTGTTACAGTGTGAAATGAAGGAGTGATACTTCACTGTCGACTTCATGGTTTCAGTAGAAGTCATTGTATGTGATAAAGATTGAATACTGCACTCCCAAAAATTGAAAAAAAGTATTTTCTTTCATGGTTACAATCATCTTATTCCATGCCAGAGCTCATCACAGTTTTTAAAATTAACACCTGATTTAAAAGTTTTGAGAAAGTCACTACATCTGAGCTTATCTAACAAGATTTGTTAATGACTCCATTCATCTATTTTCTATAGCAGTCTATGAAAGCCACTTTGGTAAATGCTTCTCATAAATTCCAACTTGTTGTGAAATGGAATTGATAAATCTAAATTGGTTTCTGTCATTTGTTACATTTGTTTGATCACAGTCCATTGGAGCCACAATAGCTGCTATGATTGGCACAGGCATAGTGTGTAGATCCATCCCATACAGTCCAGGTTTTGGGGCCAAACAGATGGCTTGGATTGTTCATGCTGGTGTAATGGGAGCAGTAATTGCACCACTGACAATGCTTGGGGGCCCCTTGTTGGTAAGAGCTGCCTGGTACACTGCTGGAGTAGTAGGAGGTAGGTATTAGCCGAAAGCAGCTATATTTTTTTTTTCTGCCAAGATTCATTGGATTTTGCAAGCTTTTTCACCTGAAATAATTAACCTCGAGGTTCTTAAGAATGGATGTTTTGTTCAGCTATTTCTGGGTGCTGATATCAGCTGTTTTCCTATTTTGCTGTTGCTAATTTCAGAAATTTTATGATTTTAATTTTAAATATCACAGTATCATTTTAAAAAAAAATCATTTATGAGCTAAAAATAAGGAGTCATTGGAAATTTAGAGTTGATGTGGTTGAAAGTTATTTTAGGTTGGGTTGCTCAGTGAATAAAAGGTACACTGGAGTGTGTCAGTTTGGGCTGAATTGCTAAATGTGAGAAACTCTTAGTTTGCACCCCAGTCATGTTTTAAACTGAGGGATTTATGTTTCAGGTTTGTCAGCTGTGGCCATGTGTGCACCCAGTGAAAAGTTCCTGAATATGGGAGGACTTCTTGGAGCTGGCTTGGGTGTTGTTTTCGTGGCCTCTCTAGGTATGAACTGACCCACTGAATGTTGGGAAAATAAAGGATGTACAAACAGTGACATAATGCACATGAAGAGTAGTAAGATTAAACATAAGAGACTGTACATTTCTTGTGGAAACTGGTTGTTCTCACCAGCTTTGCAGCTGGAATTATATTTATTTGTATAAGTCTTCAGTCTTGTGGTAGAATTCAGTTATTTGCTGTAACAGTTGCAACAGTTTATTTAGATATTGGGTAGTAGAATAAGGTTTGCATGAGCTAAAGCTCCAATTCTGACTGAACTTCATTCAGTCTTAGTAGTATTCAAGCTTTGCGCCTATGGTTGTAATATATTTTACAAATGAATGAGGAATTCACCTGAATCCATTTGATGACCATGAATAACTCTGTACAAATGATAGGAATATACATTTAGCTAATAGAAAGGTTGTTTTCAGTTAGGACTCTATATGTTCCAATATGTCGCGTTCAGCTTGCTTGGCTAGTGGAGTGACTACTTAACAGTTTTCATCCTATATAAAAAAAAATAAAAATCTCTTTACATCCACATTCATGAACACTCAATGTACACAGTATTCCTTACCTGCTATGTGATGCTAACACAGATTGGCAAAAGGACAGTAAATCACTGATGCACAGGTGGATTGAAAGTGTTAGTAATAATATGCCAGTGAAATGGGATGTCATTTTTCTTTATAGTTTTAAGGGATGGGATTTGTATTGTGTTCATTTATGTATCCATGAAAATGAAATGGCACCATCTCAAATTTTAATCTTCTTACTTTTCAGGATCATCATTTTTCCCTCCTACAACCGCCCTTGGTGCCGGTTTGTATTCAGTGAGTGTTTATGGGGGGTTGGTGCTCTTCAGCTTGTTCTTGTTGTACGACACCCAGAGGATCATCAGAATGGCAGAGTCATATCCTCTTGTTGCTGATCGTCCATTTGATCCAATTAATGCGTAAGTATTCATGACTGGAAGCTAAAGGAGAAGAACTTGCTTTTAGGACTCAGAAGTTTCATCAAAATTGTTGCAGATTTACCTGTCTGGCAGATCTCCTAGACTAGAGAAGACCAAAGGTGTCATGATTGACAGTATTTCTCTTGGAATCCTGCACTTATCGAAGAAGAGTTCATAATGTGCAGTTTACACCTTAAGTCTTAATGTAAAAGAATACAGATTCATAGTTAGTGCAGTGTCCTGAGTAGCCTAATTGGTGTCAACAAATGGGTAGACAGGACAACACTCTTACAGGATGTCAGCCCTACATATTCTATCACTATCAGATGAAGCATTTTTGATAGAATTCAAATCTGCACAGTGGCAGACTAATGACAAGATACCTTACATCAGGCAGCCACAAGATGTAGTTTCCACTAATACCACTCAGAAACTTACATTTTAAGGATGGGAGAGGCAGCTGAAAATAGTTTGATACAGAAAAAAATATTGATTTGAAGCTTTTTACGCCAATGGACTCCACAATCCAACAGACCAAGTCTAAGACATTTCTGTCATGCCTTTTCTGGCCAAGATCAACAAATCAGGCCAAATGATCCTTACCATTTCAGTGTCAATAATTGGCATTTTTTTTTTTTGCAGTTTTCGTGTAACCATGTGTTTACTTTCCATAGTTTACCAGCAAAGTTCTCTGAAATTCTGAGAATCTCTTTTAGAAGTTTATTATTGCTAGGTATTTAAAAAATGGATTCGATGACTGTATGATATATCAAATAGATTTGTTTAATGTTTAAAGATCAGAAATTTGGGAAATTGTGAATCGTCATGTGGTGGAACAAGAGACTTGTGAAAAAAAAATATTAAATGAGATATCAAAATTTCGTCATATCAATTTGTTTGATATCGAATAACTGTATGAAACATGAAACATATTTTTTTGTATAGGTAATAGAGATGTAACTATTTGAAAACTGTTAGAACAAAACCCAATATGAAAGCCAATATGTTTTCATAACTGTGATTTTGGAAACAGGTTTGAATATTTGTTACATATGTGCAGTATCATTAAAATTGAACCATGAATAAAAAAAAATAGGTGTCAGCTGTAGCTCCCATCTATTAATAAGAATGAGCAAAGGAAGTGGTTAAGGCAGTGTGAATATACGTAACTTGGTCACCCGGCGCACACAGAATTTGTACTGCCAACCAAATCCATTTTTGTGTGATATAACTTGTGTTGTGGAGCAGATGTTGTGAACAGTGATAGTGGTAAAGTAGACTGATATGACCTTAATGACTGCAAAAAGCAATATATTGCAGTGTTTGAAAACTATAGCTTGTGCAAATATTGATAAGACGAATTCGGATATCAATGAAACATTTGCTTTCGTTTCATGATGATGATAATCTAAACATGTAGATAGACCTTCATCCCCTTCCTAAATGTTTTTTGGTTAATTTTAATTCTGCTCTGATTTCTAGCATTTTGTTTCACCTACATGGTGCCCAGCTTTCTGAGGCCTGAAAATTTATTCCCAATTGTACATTTTAATAAATAAAATTTAGCAAACTTTTGATGAAATCTGAGACTTCAAACAAAAGTTACAGCAATTTTATTGTGCTCCTTTATTTCGAAACAGACTATACATCAGAATCCCTAATTTATTCAATAGGTGGTACTGCTTTGCATGTCTATACATATATCAATTTTTTTTTGTTTTTCAGGAGCATCAGCATCTACATAGACACTCTGAATATATTTATCAGGATTGCTCTGATGTTGGCTGGCCAGGGTGGTGGAAACAGGAGGAAGTAAATAAGACTTGAGCATCACAATGTTTTATTACTTTTGTATTGTGATACTGGGAATCTAGGAAATCTACAGATTAATGAAATGCTTCCCATTTGTATATCTGCCAATAATGTTTGTAAAAATGTCATTCAGTCTGACATTTTTATAGATGTTCTGAACTGGATTGTTGGCTTCATAATGAAGCATGACAGTGATTCAATAGAATCAGATTTCAAAAGCAACATGGTTTATTAAAAATAAAGAGGCTGTGTGGAAAACCTGATATTGAATCCGACTTCAAGAAACCCCAGGTTTACATTTGATATTTGAAATGTAGTTTATACTGACAGTGACATCAACAGTTCAGTTGCTGAATGTGTATAATAGTTGGTATGAGCAGTGTGTTTGTACATGCAGTGTACATTGTTGAGATAAGATTTACTTGCATGTGTTATGTTGCTTGTAATCCTTCACAGCCCATGAAGATCTATAAGATTTGTATTAGGATCTCTAAACATTTATCTCAAAACTCAGAATGTTAACTGTTTAGTTTTTCAGTATGTCTGTGAAATATAGGAGGATGGTAAACAATTCTCAAAACATCTGATGAGTTGGGGACAGGTTTACCAAATTATTTGTACTTTTTCTCCTTAAAGTTTATTTTGAAAATCAGTGTTTAAGGTGTTGAAATAATTGTTCAGACATACATTCTGTTTGTTGTTCATATAGAGAATTTGCATTCAGAGAAATCATGTTCACGGAGTTGTAAATAAAGTGTTCAACATCTCATATTTCACTGCATCTTGAAATTTTCTCCGGCTGTTACCGGATGTTTATATTACAAACGATATATCCACCTTTCAGGAAAGCAAACAAAAAAAACCCCCCAAAAATATGCTTTTTGCTCTAGTCCTTTGGGCATAGGCCAAAGACATTTATAAACACAGGTTTCTGGGCAATAATGAGATTGTCAGATGCATCCATGTTTCAAAGTACAAATCCAAATAACTCTCTATCGATGTGGATATATGGTCTTTTAATAATAAACTCTAGATTACTTCACTGAAAAGATTGGTTCCTCTCCCATGAAATTCACCAAGATGAACATTCACACATACATACTAAATACAAGCAGAAACTGACAACTGATAAGTTTTATGCTTTAATTTGCAATGAATAACATACAGTGATGCAACAATCATACACATGCATTGCCTGTAAAATACTTCCCTACTGATGGTGTTAAACACAATTTTTCATACTGAGGCATCAGAATGCCAATGGGATAAGACCACTCAAACTGCAGGGTCTACAAGGATCAAACAGGGACTTCATCAATACAGAGGTTGAAATGCAAATATTTTCAAATCAATAATTTGTCACACCAATATTGGATTTATTTTGAACTGAGCTTGCAGTGGATTAACAGGTCAGAAAAAAAAGAATACGCAGTGAACCAACCACCACATGTTAAATCAAGAATACAACCAATTTCCTCTTTGCCTTATAGCTACTGGGAAGAACAACAACTTGGCAAGACAATTCCACCAGAATGAGAAGTAGGAAAGCTATTCCAGCAATATCCATTGACTTCCAAAAGTGTGCACTGCCCCTAATCCTATCCTTTAGTAAATCTAATAAACATCTCAAAAGAGTCCCTGGATTTTGTCAACATTTTATGGAGTTGCAATCAATCAGCTGTCCCATATCAAACACTACCACAGATTTGGAAATAGTCTGATTGCAAGTATGGGCAACAGTGTCATGAAGCCTACTTTCTTATTTGCATGGGTGATGAAAACTGAAAAGCTGAGGTCAAGTTGTCTATATGGAGAAACTAGAATCTGAGTTGCATTCAATGTAGTTCTTTTCCCATAAGTCCCAACCCTTCTTTCCGATCCATCCAGTATTAGTCTCTACAATACAGACATGAAATACAAATTGCCAAATAAAAATCAAGATATAAGTTAACATGACTTCCTGATGAGGGCTAAAATTGGATATCTGAGAATACTGAGATCATGTTTGAAGTCTATTCAATTGACATGATCCAACTTTGATTAATATGTTGCCTCATTAGTAAAATTCATGGAGCTGTGTTTGAAACTCATCTATCAAACAGAACTATTCACTAAAGTCTGTGATTACCTGCAGAAGGAAGCTGTGAGACGATGAAAATGTTTTGAACTGAATAAATGGCAAAATTTAATTCTATGAGGCCAGATTCCAGGTAAATTGGGAAGTTTCACAATGATGCTCTGCTGGATTCCCAGTAAATTGGGATTGATTGTACATGCATAAACATAGGGATTCATGAACAAGGGCTGCTCAATTCAGTGGGTCAGGGCTCAATCTGTTAGTTCTCTGCTATCCTTTGAACTGACCATGCATTCCTAAAGCCCACATTCAATACCATATCCAAGGAGATGCTGATTCTTTGCTAAAAGCACAAAATAATATCACCCACATTTTCATTATCTTAAAATTAATTTGGGCAGTGACAGATTTCATTACAATCTTTCTGAAAACATGAGAAGACATTTTTATAGAATAAACACAAATATACACACACCCACTTATATCTGTATACTTGATTGGCGGCATTATTAATGTCATAATGACAAGTGAGCAAGTGAACAGAGGACCTGAGCCAAGATTTACAAATGACCAACAACAATGTAGCTGGATAATGGCAGTACTGACTAAACCGATACAACTAATGTAAAATGGAAAGGGTGATACTGATAGGAAATGTGGTTAAGCACACCTTCCTTGCTTCAATTTTTTTTCAATATTTGTCTACTTTCACATTCCCTCAATGATAAAAATATGATGTGAAATGGAATTTCAAGAATTGTGATATTTACAATAAAAATGTTGGCACACAACACGCAACTTCTTTTGGAGATCTCTCATGTCTCCATATATCCCTGCATAAATTTGCGCAAACAGTAACGATTAACAGCTACATCTGAAATTTCCTATATAATCTCCTCCTTTATATTTTCAGATTTCTCCTTTTTCTCCACCTTGCTGTCTTTCTCCTCCCCATCCCTCCTGATATCCTTCCTCTTGTGCTCTTCGCTCCTTGATTTGTGATCATCACTCCTGGACCTGTGGTCATCATTCTTGCCTTTGTTGTCATCTTTGTTCAGCAAAGTGTTGATACTATTCAAGGCACTAATCATGTGCGATCTGAGGGACAGGAAAACATTTGCTCAGTATAATTTAGCCAGGGTAGTATTATGTACATGGTGTCATTTATCTTAACTTCTTCAAATAATTCATATAGTGAGTAACCATCTTGCCCTCTCAGCCCTCATAATTATCCTGCTCTGTCTTCAAGCTCTTTCATATCCCAAAAGTAACAAACTGTCTGTCTCTACTAAATTTCGGTGAGGTACAGTGAAACTCGAATAAAACGAGCACGGATAAAACGAGTTCTCGCATGTACCGAGCAAAATGAAAATCCCCGTTTTTTTTCCCTTCTTTGTAATAGTAAACTTGCCTTTCATATAACGAGCACAAAATCCGCTAAACGCGGCCATAACGAGGTAACCGACCTGCAATTAAGCCCTCGCAACCCTTTCGTCCGCAATAAAATTTTCAGTGGCGAGGAACTCGAACGTTTAGGCTACGTAACAACTGCAACAATAGGCAAGTCTCGCTTATGTAATTTACCGGTAGGATTACTGGTACAAACTAGTTGCGCAGTAGGCCAAGAAGCGGGGTAGGGAAGGATGCAGTGGAGATGTGCAGTGACCATGCGATGGGAGGAAGATGGGAGTGATATGCTCGGCTAATGATTGGCCAAGCCTGTTGTTTAGACCAATCATTGCGCTAGGCAATTTTGATTTCAATCATAACAATTGCAGAAACGGTGATTACGATCGGTCAGTCATTGGTTTCTCGACTCTCAACATTTGCATTGCTTTGTTTACACCTGTCAATGATGGAATCAAGGAAGAGAAAATGTCTGTCCTTCGAAACAAAACTAAAAATAATCGAGGTGACCCCTGGGTAGACAAGGCGCTTCTGCTCTACCCGCAGCGAGCAGTCTAGCCATGTTAGATCTAGTATATGGGTCTCTCTGACACTACTGACAGTTTTTACATGATTTTCAGTGGACCATGCGTGTAGCGAGCCATCAGTTCTAACAAGCACCAACGGTCGGTCCCGATGACCTCATTATATCCGAGTTTCACTGTATTCACCCCTTGAAGGTACTGTAATTTACCCAAACATGTTTCTCTGTGGCATTCTATCTGCATAATTATATTAGTGTAAACAGCAAAATTAACGTGCCAGATCTTTAGATGTAGAGCTGGGTGTTTATGCATTACATTAGAATGGATAAACACCCACTATACTTTACATGTGATTCATAAAGGTGCAACATAAATCTAGGCTAACCTTGAGAGTTAAAGCAAGCATTTTCAAGGACTAGATTCTATTATGCTGCGCTATGGACAGTGATATTTATGATCACCTGACACAGACATATACTTACTTGGATTCTGTAGCCATACGTGACCATTCTTTGTTCAGGGACTCTGCTGTGCTGCATAATGCCTTCTCCCTGTCAAAATCGCTGCGTGCCTTGCGTAAATCATGCTGAAGTTTGGTGGAAGTGTTCTCATGTTCTGTTAACTCTGTCTTGACGGTCTCTGGAAGGTATCCAAAAAAAATGACTGAAACTGACATCTAAAAAAACAGTTTTCAACAATGTATTGTGTACTGCTAAGTATTCTACATTTTTAGACAACAATTCTGGTTTGACTGTTGACAAAACAAGACATTCTGCTCAGCAGCACAAATACTTCCATTCTTAAATAAAATGCAGAACCTTACTGCAATAAAAAAACTGCGCATAAAGACCTTCTAATTTACTTTGTAATTTCAATAGTGTTAATAAGATCTTGACTAACCTGATAATCTGAACAAGCCGATTTGCAGAGGTACAAAGCTGATGTGTTTCAAAGACAAACACTACATACTATTATTGTCTGATGTAAAAAGCGTAACTGCATGAAACATGCTGCTATGGGACACATATTGTTGGTATCAGATAGCAGAGTTGTGTGCTCAATCTGCAACTATATTGGTGACCAATGACCAAAGGTGAAGTGGACTGAGTTTCGAAACTTTCAAGTTTTAACCCATTACTAGGTTCTTTCCCACTTCAAAGATGGTTTAAAAACTCTTACTTAGTTCATCTGTCAAGTCCTGTAAGTTCTTCTCTAGGGCAGTGCGCGTTTTCTCACTCCTCTCTAATCTTTGCATCAAAGACTCTATGTCCAAGAGAGCACCTTTGTAGTATACAAAATTTGGGTTGTCGCCTTCCTTTGTGGCTGAGGATGCTTGTGTAGTAGTGGTTGACAACTCAGTTTTCACTCCTGATAACTCCAAGAGCTTGCGAAGACTTTCCTTGTTTCCTGTTGGGAATACATTTCAATTCTTTCAACAATTAAAGAATTACACTGGTAGATAACATGGGGCTCTTACTAAGACTAGCTTCCGCACAATCCTCATAGCTTCCACTGCGAGCTATGCACAAGCGAAATCCAGATGGCAGAAAATATCAGCAATGCACAGTCAGACTGTCAACTGCCTTTCCAGCGTGTATGCTCAACGCTATTCTCTCTCTCTTGCATTATAAAAATGGTGTTCTGGCAAGTGTACAAAAAACTCAAGAAGATACTGACCAGCATTATTTTCTCCATAAATGAGAATAATGTCTGTGATAGGTCTTACATGCACTGGAAGCAATCATGATTCTGATTAAAATGTGTAAAAAGCTTGATAAGTGTCCTTCATTCGAATCCTCAGTTCTATAGAGCAAATGGAGGACCCAAGAAAAGTTAAAGAATGATAAGGTAAGCTATCTTCAAAGATGTTACATAGAAAATTCCGGCTGGTTTAATATTTTCCTGTTGAGTAATTTTACATACCTCTTGCCAACTGTTCTGGTTCAGGCTTCGGGTGCCCGGCCTCTTCTGCTGCTTGCTCAGCAGGCTTCTCCTCTTCATCAACTTCTTTATCTGTATATTTCCGATACTTGAAACGATCTCGCTGTAAAACTTTCTGTAGTAATTTCTTTATCTGGATATAGAGAAGAAAAGTCACACGCTCAGCTTTTTACTTTTTCTATAAAAGTCAATAGCATCACCACAAAACCAGAATTACCAAAACCTCCATGTGGGACACTTGATTTCAAGCATGAAGCAATTTGTGTTTCGCTGCAACCATTCCACTCCTTCATTGTTATTATTTCCCTTCCCTGATATACAGCAAAAAGGTTCTTGCAATTTAGGAAGGAGAACAAGCTACACAAGGGGCACATCCTTTAATGAAGAAAGGTCTTCAGATACTAAAAATACATCAGTCATAGAAGACATGATATAAAACACCTGGGCTATGATGATATATGTGAGGCGGCCTGAAGAAACCGGTCACATGTCGCTGGGTCATATTTCGAGATACAGGGCAAAATAGGTCAAAATCTGAATTTGGGTCAAAGTTTAGTTATTGACACAGATATCATCCTAAACCATTTCTAAGCATTGTCTGAAAAGGATTTAGCAATTTGAGCATCATAAGTATTTTAAAATATTTATTTTTCAGACCCTATGGCCTTGCGTTTTTCCGAAAAATCACCGAAAGTCAGTCGCTCAAACGTGGCACTTTGCGGACGTTTTTTAGCATATAATTATTGTACTAAACCCTACCTTGCCGTATATGGATGTTTTCGTTATTTTCCGCTCTTTTCCGTCGTACCGAGTGCGCATGAATACAAGACGTCACCTCCGGGTCAAAAGAAGTGCGCATGTTTGTAAACAAAGTACCTTTGACTCGTCTCTGCAATCCACTGAATATCATCATTTTCTGCGCAACCTGACTGTTTCTTGTGACTTTAATTGTTGCAGTTTGTGGGTGAACCATTTTTTCAAATAAATACTGAATATTTCTGGTGTTTTACAAGTTTTGGGACTGTTTTACTAATCTTTTTCGAGACAACCCCTGCTTACTAACGTAAACCATAATAAGTAGGTCAACTTCAACCAAGCCCAGGAACGACCGAAACCTTCGACATTCACCTCACGAGACCCCACATGTACCCCCAATATGCAACTGCTGGTTGTTAGATGGCAAGCCCTGTTACACTCGGTTCAGTGCCCAGGAGCTACACGATGTGTGGTCATACTTTTGACTATATATTTTGTCCATTGTGGAAGAAAATGATGCTACTAAAATGTGAAAACTTTAAACGCGTTTTTCTCAGTTTTAACTTTCGTGGGGTGACTGTCTTCAAACTGATATAACTTCGTCACTAATTAAAGTATCTTAAAAATTTAAACTGTTTTATGTTCAGAAATGGCTTCTGCAACTGAAAATGATGGTATCTCAAATTTGACAAATTTCACCATGTGCCTGGTTTTCTCGGGCCGCCTCACATATTGTCACAAAGTTGTAAGTGCCTAAAACTGAATGACATCCAAGAAAGCCAGGAGTAGTACATTATGATCTAGGATGCTGCAATAATGATCATGTTAGCAATGGATTGAAGCAACTTGCAGACCATTTTACTGTCATAACAAAACACCAAATCTGAAATGACACAGGAAGGAGGGTTGTCAGTCAACCAAATCTGGCTGCTAATGGGAAGAAAAAACTGCTACACACAACTGCCCACAGAGGGTAGCATTTCATTCCATGATTTACTTACCTGAGCTCTGGAGAGTTTCAGTCCCAATGTGTGGATGATTTCTTCAGTGTCTTTGTCAGTCAGGTAGCCACAGTGATTCTGATCAAAATAGGAGAATGCCAGCAAGAGGCCAGGGTCCACAGTTTTCTTTTGTTTCTCATCATCCTTTTTCTTCTTCTTATCATCTGAGAACATCATAATCCAAGAATACATGTTAAAAATTGTAACATACTATTGGACCTTTAGTCCAAGCAGTTACGCCTTCACATCATGTCTTGTTATATTTGTGCAATTTACTGATTCCATGACTCTGATTTCAGTAAGTTAACATGAAATGTCAAACAAACAACATATGGACTAAATTTTGATGATTTCAATGCTTCTCCTCTTTAGTCTTTGCAAAGGTTCTCTTGAAAATTTACATATGATTGAGAACCTTAAAAACAATCTTAATTCCTGAACTTGTGCCCAATCTAATTTATTCAGTAAATGCATGCATCTGCTAATCACCAATTAGTATCTAATTTTTTACAAAAGCAAACACTCTCTGATATGTTTTGTTTTTTGTCAACTTGAATCAAACAGGCCTACTGTGCTGTTATTATGGCAACACACAGCATATATATTCAGTTTAACCTATCTGCTTTCTCCTCCTCAAACAATGACAATCATTACAACATCAACTAGAAGAATGTGCACGAACCTCTATCCTTTCTATCATCATCATCCCTGTCCTGTTCCAGAACAGAAAAGTGAAAAAGTCACCCTATATTTTCAGTGTTATGAGAACATCATGGCATGGGTAGTACTATTTATAAAAGAAATGCTGAAAATAGTAAGTTCATGCAGTTCAAATTATTGAATGGCATCATCCTACAAAGGAAACTGGTAAAAATATTACTACAACACTGGAAGGAAATGAATTTGTAAAACGAGTCCTCCTTTTCATCTACCCTACCAAAAGTGATTACTATCAGCCAGCAGGAGTAACACTTGTTTGAGGTAAACTCAAATGAGGGAAAACATGTTACCCATTAAGTTTTTACAATAATGGCCCACCAAAGGATACATTTGAAAGACTTAAGAGTCACTTTCATGGCTACAAGTGATCAACTTCTCTAAACATGAGACAGAATACACTGGAAAGGAGAAAAATTACTAACCGAATCATCATCTCTATCTCCATTTGCACTGCTGTCATCCATAGCATCATCTTTATCTCTTCGATCATCCCTGTCATCCTGCAAACATAAATTGCCATAGACAAATGTCTGATTTTTCTAACTCCCAGTTACTGAATAAAATTATGACTGAAACCACGAAAGTAAAATGACTTTCATTTTGAAGAAACCAATGGAAGTAATGCCCAGTTTTCATAGACTTGCATACTGATCACAGATTTTCTCGTGTCCTCATAAAAATGAACCAAAATATTCCTTTATAAAAGGTACTCAGCAATGCTTTTATGATTCTCCTATTTACATCCAGAAACTTTATGCATAGACAGCTTTAAAAATAAAATTCACAAAAAAAAATTCCCACTTGTCATACTTACCCTGTCATCTGATCTCTTTCGCTTTGGGCTTGGTTCCTATAATCAAATGCAGAAATTACAGTTGCTGTAACAACAAAACAATACAAACTGTAACATCTCCATGCATCCATGCTAAAAATCCTACAGGTACTCTTGTAAACTTCTAAAAAGTTGAGCAAGGTCTGATGACTACCTGTACGTAGCGACCACCTGTCAAAGGCATCTGTTTTTTTTAAATATATTTCTTTTACATTACATAGCCATCACATGACCACATCAAATTCTCTCATATTCCAAATGGTAACAGGCTTATCTGAAGCCTTTTGAGGGCAGCTGAATCGTTTTGTGGCCAACCTGAAGGATTACATAAGGTTTCTTTTCTGATTGTACTATAGGATTTCTCTTCTGAAATTGCTATGGCAGTCACAAGCCACTGACCAAGATGTAATGATTTTAAAGCTATAAGGGATAAAGTTTATTTCTTGACACTCCTGCTTGCTTTAAACAGCTTGCATAAGTAAATCCTCTAAAATGAAGTTATAGTTGTATTGATACTGTTCTTAATTAAATGAAATACATTTGTTACGCTGTGAACCAATATGGGAAAAAAAGCTTTCACATTTTGCAAGGCAACAGTTTTACATGTCATGAGTTTAGCAGTGCTGTTGATACCACACAATGGCAACCCCATTAAGCAGATGATATTATAATGCCATGCTGATTGCTTTCAATGTCTGTTATTCGGTCTTAAAACCATTTTAGATGCTGAAATTAGAGATGTAAATTGCTCACTGCGAAAATACAGAAAAAAATTACTGTGACTAGACAGCAGCTAGGTCAGTGACTACAGACTGGCCCACTCCTTATACTATTAAGATTTATAATGGAAACAGATTTCTCATAGCTATCAACACACAGGAAGATTTATATCCCAGTGAAATGTGATTCAGTGATATCAGCTGTATATATATTGATAAAATATAGATGCATAAATTTTAACACAGTAGTTTCCTTAATGTGGCTTACATCACTCCTATCTTTGCCACTCTTCTTTTCTTCCTTCTTTTCTTTATCCTTTTTCTCATCTTTATCCTTTTCATCTCTGTCTTTCTTATCATCCTTGTCCTTCTTCTTGTCCTCGTCCTGCTTAGGTGGTGCATACACTATGCTCTTGTAAATTTGAAACCCAAAGTCACGCATCAGCATCTCGTTAAACAATTCTGCAAAAAGAGAAACCTGAAAAGAAAATGTCAAAAAGCACTTCTTAGAGCTTATTTGTGACACCTACCTAACCAAAACCACTACACCCTAGACATGATCGTGAGGGGGGGGTTGAAAATGATACTGTGCGATCATTTGTCTTTAACGTGCATGGAGGACGGTTCGTGGGATTCCCACTCAAATGTCATAAAATCGATGATTTGATGATATTATGCTTCCCTATAGCAACATGTCTTCCCAGCTGTCCAAAATTATATTTGTCCTAGATGATGAACATCAGGGACTATTCTTTTCCTCCATCACCTGCAGATTATGAAATTTTCTTCTCCTTATGACAGATAAAGCAGTGTAATTTTACCCTCTGAGGTATTGGTCTAGGTTTTTTTGGTAAATCAAATACTATCTTGTCTTTTCTTGCAAATGATTTTGCAAAGGGGGAATGTAGAATGACAATGAAGATAATATTTCATTTGTGACCACTCCAATCAAAATGAGTCATGCAAGTTTATCAGCTATTGAGTTTGTATTGTGTACAAGGTTAGGCCATCTAAACTTTGATCCAGCTAGTCACATCACGTGACCTTCAGCCCCCTTAGAGACGAAATGGTTGCCATTAATATTTACGATTTCCTCTGATTCATTCATTAAAAATGGTCTCAGTTTAACAATATCAGCGAATGAGAGTTGTCTGAGGGAGATTACCCTGTTATATTAACAGCCTCAAACATTGACATCCTTGGAATTTCCACACGACGCCGCTCGAAAGGATTATATGGAATTTATGCTTAGTTCAGACTGCATGAACCTGCGTGCCAAATCCCCCTTGCTTAAAAAAATTAAAATAAAATATTAAAACACATAATTTTGATAAAGTCTTTATTTCTCAGCATCAGTGAACAAGATTACAGTATAAACAGAAAAGTGACCAAGTAGGGGGTTTTCACCTTTTGGAGCCCCTAGCGAAAAATTGGCCAGTGCTTGAACTTCAGGGTCATTTTTCTCAATTTTGTACTTTTTCTTCCTTATGACTTCAAATGCATATATCTCAGTCATTTTCGGATCAATTGACTTCATTTTTATTTTAACTGAAGAGCTTTCAATACAGATTTAGGAAATTCAGCTCACTCATTTTGGCCAAATTGTGACTTGTGACTCATTTCGATTGGTGGGGTCACATTTATGAAATTGCTACAATATGAAGGGGAAGACGAAGACATTCAGGGAATCATGAATATACTCAGTGTCAATAGATATGTTAAACCAGTTAGTAAAGCTATCCTTTTTACTTTTTACATTATACTCAATATTTTTACATAATTCTGTAAAACCACTTTTGCACACAGGGATCCCACATACTTTTCGGAAAATTCTCTGAAACTTTTGTGGCTTCGCGGAAAATCATGAGGACCTGGTGTCTCTAATCTGAAACTTCTACTTTCAAAGCGCCAAATCATGTTTGATCTCTGAATAAACCTATCTTAGTTATCTCTTTAAAAAATGAAGAGAGAAATCGAAAGCAGGCTTGCCAACCCCTAACTATCATGGATCATCACATAGTTTGATTCTTCTAATTAGTCATTCAAACATGTTCTTCGTCAATATAAGAAATTGATTGTATACACGAAGGCTAAGATCGGCTGCTTCATAATCTTGTTTCTTGAAGTGCCTGAGTTGTGGTTTGATAAGTGAAAGCTGCATTTGGAAATCCCCTAGGATGCCCTTAAAAGATTTTGCTGCTTAGATCTCTTGCTTTCAATCATGATTCAGACTATTTCCGCAAATCAATGTAGATCTACGTGTTCTGCGAGGTAGACAAGCCGAACCCACAACCGCTCCAGGAAGACGAGCAAGAGCGATGGGCAATTAGCCAGATCTAGTGCTCCCGGAGCTAGGCCTACCAAGGCAATTTCCGCAAAAAAAAAGCATAATACTGAATTTGTGTGCCTCGTGTGGTTTCCATACTGCAAATGAGTTTTCCAAAACCAAAATAACCGCTTCCACGACAGTTTGGAATTTACGAATCGGGTTAACTGAGGCCGGAAGTGACCTTTTACATGTATTAATTTTAATCTGTCTAGCCATACGCCGGCTGTACTGAAACGCCCTTGTCTGTTATGAATGCTGATCTATCCGCCGGCGGCCGTAGCGAAACTTCCTATAAAAAATTTGGATTTCGGGAATTTACTTCTTCCAAGAGTCGACACAGGTTCTTGGACGGACCTCGGATGGCTTTCTCGGAGCCCCAGATATTCTCGGATTTCCGAGAATTCTCGGAAGAGTGGCATCCCTGTACAACTCTGGGTACTTCTAATTTAAACTTTCAGTTTTCTCTTCCTCTAACAGATTCTTCCAAGATCACAAAACAAGTCATAATTTATCACAGCTTTTTCAAACTCTCTATTCATCCTTTCTTATAACAGTGTATAATATAACCCCAGTACTGTGACAATGTAGAGTTTATACTTCCAATAATGGCATCATTAAAATGAAGCCAACTTCCCACATTTCCTTACCTCAAACGAGTGCTCTTTGTTATCTTCTTGCCTGTAATCTAACAACAAGCTGAGGGACATGACAGAGCAGTCAAATTTACCACTCTTTGCAGTTGGAGATGGATGAACCAACACAGAGGGTGTGTCTGGCAGTTTGTAGCGCCGCTCTAAAACAGCCCTCTCACGTTTCTCCTTTCTCTGTTGTTCCTCATCCTAATGTAAAGAAGAAAGCTAGAGTGACAAGTGATCTAAATTTTTTGCAACACAACAAATTTGTGATAAAAGTCTCCAAGGATTTGACAAAATGAATCCAGATAATATAACCCAGGCTAACACCCTCATCTAATTGATATAGCTTGTGCCTTCCAAGCTTCCATACTGTCAGCTGAAGCAAGCAATGAGCACTAGTGGAAAGGTTGGTGTGAACTCTCACCGCTTCTTTCTTTACTTTGCTTTTCTTCTTGTCTCTAAATCTGCCTTTGAGAGCTTATTCCATACCCTATCTTGTGTGAGCATCTGTTCATCTCTACTCATTCCCTAAATGTAATAAACAACATTCACTCCTTCCTATCTTAATGAATACTCCTTGAAGTGGCTTGAAGTCATTTTAAAAAAATCACTGACCTCCTTCTTCTTGCTCTCACTTCTTTCTTCCTCATCATCTTCTTTGCTCTTTTCCTCCTCTGCTTTGGCTGCCTCCTCTTCCTATGACAAAGCCACACATACAAGTATGTGTCATTAACAATGTAACTTATATTCATCAAATAAATAAATAAATAAATAAATATATATATATAT
>JAWQUT010000247.1:742366-790162 GCA_033807755.1 Ellobium chinense
TTTTTTTTATCAAATCATCACTGTTAACTGCTGTGGTATTTTTATTCGACCTACTCATTATATCTGTGATATTTACAGGCACTTTAAATACATAATTACTTACATCAGCTTGACTCCATATTTGTCACTAATGGTCCACCAGCAAAGTCAGTATTTCAATTTCATAGGCAATATACCACAAATGATCCTAAAGATTTGGGTTGCCCATGGGTGCAAGTTCCGAAAAGTCCAATGACTGAACATTTTTTGGGGGTCTGGAGGCATAAGCCTCAGTGAGGTACAGGGACAACATGTGATGGGGAGGTCTAGAACTAAAGTTCCACAGAAGCTGAAGCATTTTGCATTGTTCAGGTTTTAAAAAATTACATATTCTGGAACATTTAGTCTGAAACAGCTTCTCTTGAGGAAACAATTAACATTGAATCTCTACATAAAGCTGTCTCAGTAACAATAAGGAAACATAAATTAAACACACAGAAAGAGGAGGCTAAACCTTAACATCTCTTCTCATTAGGCTTTCCAGCTGCTTTCCCCAATGACAGAAACTGACTGATCGTATACACAAAGGCTGGAAAACCTGCTTTAAAATCTTGTATATTCCCAAGCTTGGGTTGGGCTTAGCGAAGAGATAGCACACTTTGGGGCGTCCCCGACACTGCTTGGGTGCCCCTAAAGGATGCTGCCATAAAAGTGTCTTGCTTTCAATGATTCAGACCTTGGCAAATTTACACATTCTTTGAAGTCTACTAATACACCAGCAGTCTTAAATGGGAAGCAAGTCTAAACCCAAGTGATCATCCAAAACAGTGGCAGTGTTGCTAGACCTACAAGATACACTGTGGCCAAGTCCGAAGACAAAATCACGCATTGGAAGGGGTAATAACCAGTGTTTGTGTCCTATATGGATTCCATTCTCCAAACCCAAAGAATGGCCCCTATGATCGCATGAGACCTGCGAATCCAGTCTCATGAAACCCAAACAGGAAGTGATTTAATACATTTCTCAATTCTAATCTATGCCTATGGCAGTCGTACCAAAACGGTACAGCACCCCTTGGATTTGGGAAAAATCAAGTGATGGAATCAGTCATTCAGGTCAAGTCACAAAAATCCATTGTACGAAAGACTTGTGCTCATCAGTTTGCCATTAAATTTAAAAAATACAAATAATCACATTTACTTCTCAGTTCTAGTAAAATTGTACACATTTAAGGAAAATTAAATGATAGAATATTAGGAACTGCTGAGGCGTATACAAGGGGGCCTAGACAGCAAATAGACCTTTTTATTTCAATAATGAATAATGTGTAGGATCACTCTGAACTCACAGCAGCTTTCTCTGCCTCTATTTCTTTGTCCTCTTGCTCTTTCTCCTGCTCGACTTTTAAGGCTTTCATCAACCGAGCCACAAGCTGAGACTTCAGTCCCTTTGGGCTATTGTTGCGGAGTTCTAGCTCCCGGCGCAGTTCCCCTACCTAAAAAATCCAAGGTTTTAAACAAGAAATTAGCTTTGGTTGGAAAATATGACAAGACAAAAAAGCACAATAAATCTCAATGTAAAAGCTATCTTAGGAAAGAGAGCTAAAATTTTATGCTAAATGATTCAAGACTGAATATCTTGCATTCTCCTGGCCTCATAAGCTAAAATGACGTATAGTTTCAGGAACACATACCTTCATCACTTTAGGATCAAGAGTTGAGTAGTGGGATGGTTCAGTTTTCTCCTCTGTGTCTTGTTCTTCACTTTCTTCCTCCTCCTATTGAGAAACCAAAACAAAGAAGAGGTTATTTATTGCAAATATGCAACACCAAGTGAAACATCAAAAGGGTAATAATTTTGTCTTCATATGAAAATGCTATGTCTACTGAAGTAACAAGCCGGCCATCAGGATATCTTGAGATGATATTTATGATGGAGATGAAGATGACGACAAAGAAAATGATAAATGTACAAATGATGACAGAATGTATCTGGTTTCCTATAGCACCACAGCTTTCAGAGGAGTGCCATATATGCAGCCAAAAATTAGGTAGCATATCTGGCCTGACATCAGCATTATATCAATTTTTGAGACTGAAAAAAGGACATGGTTAAATTCTGATCCACTCCAGACAGTATGTGACGTTCTTGTGCTATTGCTTTGGTTCTAAATGCCAGAAATCAGCTAAAAGAAACTATAAACATTTTCAGGACAATGAAACAACAAGTATGCGTCAAATTGGCGTAAAAAAAAAAAAAAGAATACATTGAAAAAAGCCAAAGTCTCCGGTCTCAAGGACTTGGGAAGCCCCACAAGTTTTGAGGTCTTCATCATGGTACATTTTGAGAACCCGAGCAAAGCCTAGTACCACTTCAGGTTATCTGTGAATTGATGTTAAGAGAGAAAGATGGGGGTGTAGGGGTAGATACATAGAACAAAATTTGGTATAAAACAGTGCCTGTTGCTGAGCAGCTTCAGGGTTCAGCTTCTGCTGCAGCTGCTTCTGATAAGCCGCCTGGAGGGAATTCCACTCCAGACGGGTTGGGCTGCAGGTCCACACGTCTGGTAAGAAAAGGACCACAGTTTCCACCCGGGCGGGCTGCACCCGGTCCTTGTGCTTACTCTCTGGTCTGAAGTAGCGGATCTCTGCAAAGCGGTACCTGGTGATACAGATATACAGGGATGGCATATGGGTTCGAGGGTTAATGGGGTGAAGGAGTGAGGGCAGACTCTCAGAGAGTTTGGGGTATACAAGGCACAACAGACTGCTTTACAACTGGACTGGATAACAGAAAAGGAAAGTAAGCAAAAGTGCCTGAATTAAGAACTGCTGTCTGGATGGTCGTCAATTCAGTCAGATGAGAAGCAAGCTACTCATTAAAAAATATGCAATATGTATTTTCTTTTGCCCGATGGTGAATCCAGCCCAATTTGTTGTCAGGGTATCAGCAAGATGATCTCCACCAACAGTTGTAGTTTGTGACAAGAAGCAGAGGGTCTAAAGAGGGGATCAACATACACTGACATTCACTGCTGGACAGCCAAACTTTGTGCTAAAAAGTTCTTCTCACGCCTCTCAAGTGCACTATGGCATTCACCTGTCACAATGCATTCAACATAAGTTATTTCCACAGGGACTGAATACATCACAGGTATATAAAAAACAAATTGAAAATAAAAAGCTCATTAAAAAGAAAGCACTGATCTGCATAACCTTTATGCAGCTTTTTTTTTTCTGTATTTAGCAATGACTGAATCAACCTACCACTGAGTACAGGAACTAAGATCAATCCCAGTAAGAGCTTTGGTGGTTCTGATTGCAGTCTTAATCAGGACCAGAGGATTTGTGTGTGGATTTGGTCCATCAAGAGATGGGGACCAAGGACCACCAATGGCCATGGGTTCATTCTTGCCACGGGTTCCTACTAGAAACTGCAAAAGGCGAGTGGGATGCTGAAAATTGTCTACGCAGTCAGGCATATCTTCAGCAAGACAACATGACTTTTTGTACAACTCTTCTTCAGGCAGACTGGCCAGCAACATGACCTAATTTAGAAAAAAAAAAGCACATTTATACAAATCTTTCATTTTTATTTGGCTAGAGAATATAACTTAACCAGTTCAAAAGCAAGTCTAAAGTGATTCTTGCACAGGTACTGTATCCAAGGGTAATACTGACTCAGATGTAAGATAAAACTGAAATCAGTATCTACTAGCATTAAACAGGCAAATGTACACAGGCAACAATTCTTTGCTAAGATGAGAATTCAACAAAAATGTTTCTGGCAAGATTCAGCATCTCAAAGAAATCCACCTAGATTTCCTTCTTGCCAATTCTTCCAAATATTGTCTGTATCTTTAAAACTAGTGTGGAATTATCATGTCATTTCATCACCTAAACCTACCTTAGCGCTGAAAAGATGGTCCGCATCATTGGGTTCATATAATACTGGATCCTGTTTGATTTGGGGCACATCTTTATGCATCACATGAAAACTGCAGGCCTGGCCTAAGGTGAAAGGGCGGGTAAGTGGAAAGTTTTCCACCCAGGAGAACGACGCATGGAAAAAGTCGCTGGGAATATACAGGTTACTATACTTGCTCTTCAGTGAAATGACACATGTATCTTTTCTGCAATGAAAAATGAAATAAGAGACCACTAGACCTTGAACGGTTTCCCTTAATAAACACAATATTCAAAGAATAAAATACTAATCAAATGCTAGTGATAACATGAAGACATCAAATTCTTATTTTAAAAGCTAGTTAATATCAGACTTCTTTGACAGCCACCTTCCTTCCTTACCAAGCTATCAAATTCTTCCAAAATATTGCATTTTGCTCCCCTTGAGACTTTTTGACAATTTTCATGCTTGTTGTGTAAAGGTTACACGCCCAGCACTTTACTTTCCCTCGCTACTGAATAGTAATATAGTGAAAAGAGAGCACAGAGATGTTCTGTTGGTGAAACTGTGGTGCTGGAGACGGGAAGATCTGGGTTGGAGCAAAATATTTTGATCAGATAATTATGCTTAAACTGGTCAAAGAAGCCTGCTATTGAATTATGAAAATGTTGAAAGCTGCTGTAATATATATAATTTGTTGAATTCATGTTGTTGGTTTACATAAGACATAAATTAGCTTGACAAATGGAAATCATGGAAATAAATTGCTTTTCAACTTGTTGTTGCTACACTGATAATGAAAACTTACACATCCAGCAGGATTTTGGGCACCTGGACCACATATCGTGGTGCAGGCCGAACAACTCGCCGCTTGGGAGGACTGCGAGGACTGCGTGCCCTAGGTGGAGGGGAACGTGATCGTTTGGCTGGAGACCTGGAACGTTTGCGTCTAGCTTCACGTCTCTCTCTCCTTTCCCGATCTCTCCTATCACGTTCTTTCTGTGATTCATTAGCCCCCATTCCTCCTCCCACACCAATGCCTCTTTGATCTTTGTTCGCAAGTAAATTTCTTGGCCCTGGATCTCCCAACAAACCAGGACCAGTATTGATCCCTGAACGATTTCCTGAATTAAATATACCTGAAGAAAGAAAGAAAAAGACATGCAGTGGACAATGCATGCTTGTTCATAGTATGGTTTTTTAATAAACACTGCAAAACTAACGACAGAAAAAAACAACAAAAAAACGGGAATAAGAAACACCGACTGAAATTACAAATTTTCTGTGGCAGTTTTGAAATGCTTGGATGAAGAATAACAAAGGCTAGGACAAGGAAGCAAAGCATCAAAATAAGATTACCAACCTCCACTCTGAAATTTGCCAAGCCCAGTCATGAGAGGTGGAGGACCAGGGGGATTACTCAGAAGCCCTTGTCCTCCTGACAAATTGGCCAAGCCTCCCATCATGCCGGACGCACCCATAAGCCCAATGGCCTGCTGTTGAATGGCTTTTAACTGTTGTTGTTGCTGCTGCTGTTGTTGTTGTTGCTGCTGCTGTTGTTGCTGTTGCTGTTGCAAGGCCATTATCTGACTGCTACCCATCGCATCAGGCTTGAAAAGAAAAAGATTTCACATTCATGTTTTTCCTGACTTCCATGTATTGACAATAATATGGCCGCAAGCAAAAACATGTACTTTTCATACTTGATTTTCATGCTGATCATAGTAAACCTCTATGTAGAAAGCAAATCACACAAAGCATATTCACACCACACATGCAACAACAGTTCCTAATGTTGCCCTACTAGAAGGGAACATACATGAAGATCAGTTTATGAAAAAGCATAATTCAACTTACCAGTGAAATAACACGGGTAGCATTCCACTTGAATGGCATATTGGCATTGTACGAAGCTTCAACTAACACTTTGTCACCAACCTTTGGAACCATTCCTTTAACACAGCTGAAATGACAATGCCGAGTGTAACAATTTTAGCAGGAGTAGCAGAAGACAATGTGAGCTGATATCTCAAACTTAAAAAGGAAAAATACCTTTCATACAGCTTGAACATTGAGAGCGATGTTCTGCTTGGAAGCACTAACTCTCAAGTTTTAAAACTCTCTCAAATCACCAAGAAACGGGAAATGATTCTTTTAAAAGTCATGACTTGTATTTCTACAAAGTCATAATTAAACAAATTTTTGAACTAGCAAGCTGAAATTACAAAAGGAAAAAGTATGTAGGCCCAAAATGATGTGTGATTGTGTACACAAGTCCTATCTGGTCAGTAAAAGCCCATGAATGCACTAGTTATGAGTGATTGTACTTCAGTATAATCATATAATGAACAACAAATGGTGTATATAAAATGCTATGAAAACATGTAAGAAAACAATTTTGAGGGGAAAAAGTGATTTCCGTAAATGGCACCATTCTAGTGTGCCGGGATCTGTAAGATAGTTGTCTCTGAAAACAGGGAAACAGGGAAAAAGCTTTATGAATTCTTGATATGTGATAATTTTTTGAAAGGTATCCAAACTTTTAAATGAACACTTTAATCAAATTGATCTGTCACTCTTGCATGATAAACAAGGTAACTCAGCCTATGATTTAGAATATGCTGTCAGTTATCAAGCACATATCTGCACTTAATTTTGTGAAAGTCTATAAAACTTAGCTGAAATAAGTGATTGTGCTCATAAATCACATAATTTTTAGCATGAACATCTCTGCCGCCTGTGTGGTTACCTATTGATAATGGCTGCTCTAATGCCAATGAGCGTTAATGATGCAGTCATCGACATCACATGGATTATACAAAACAGTGTAAAGCATGGAATTATTTTTAAAGATAAATTTTGGCCTTTCTGTCACAAGCCAAGAAAACTGCTATACTGTACCAATGGTGCAGTCACTTTCTTTCCCTGTCACGCAGTACCATAAGTTGAAACAATCATAAAAAAAAAAGAAAGTTTTGTCAGTATTTTGAATTTTTTTTCGGATTCTTACAACAGCTTTGGCATGAAACGACCTTTGCATATTGCTAAAATACAAAAGAAAAAAAAAGTTGACTGCTTCTTCACGTAACTATTAAAATGGGTGATTTTGAATACATTTATGGTTTCAATCCATTTCGTTATATTCAGCCTCAACTTCATTCAAGCATATATTCCAGTGAGGTCAATTCAAATTTATGTCCCAAAAAGCCCCCACTTAGATATCTGGGGGCTAAGAAATGAAAGTAAATGGAGTGATGTTGTTTAAGTGACTGTAATAAGAAAATTCATTACACAGAAATTACAGCCTAAAACTGTCATAAACTATGTGGATCACCTTTATGGAATGCACCAACTAGAAGTTTTCTCATACTGGAATGTCAAAACAACAGATATCAATTTAGCAGTGAGATACTTACCTCACTTGAAAGAATACCTCTTCATCCACAAATCCAAAATTCTCATGCATTTTGGTGACACTACCAGTAAAAATTCTCTGTTTCTGGTTGGGTACATTTCCTGCTGTTCCTTGCCCTTTAATTGGATAGCTCACTGTGCCAACCTGATGTTTATTTTGATATAAAATAGAACTCTTTACTGAATGGTTTTGATGCAGCAATATGAATCAAATACTGACAAATTGCAATTTCAAAAATCAGAAATCCCATGGATTAAAATAATGCTACCAAAAACCCTCACCCTCCTCATACCACCAAAACCCATGAACTGACCAACAGATAAATAATAGACCTGAGTTGTTTAATCTGTAATTCTTGTCCGCAAGCACATGTACTTTGCTGTGGCAAAGAGATGTAATGGTGCCTGGAGGGATCTATGAGTATTTTCCATTGTTTGTACAGTTTAAGCAGCTCATCCAGCTGATTTTACCTGTGAGCTATTCCCGGTCAAAGAACTTGGAAGGGCTAGGCCAGGCTGAGGAAGCAGTGCCCCTTGAGAAGCTTGCAAATTACCCTGTGATAGGTAAAAAAATTGTGATAATTAATGACATTATAGAAAGGACTATCTATGGCATGATACATAATTAAGACACATGAATTAAACTTATCTCAGCTGCATGCAGGTGACTGTTCCTTTTCTATCACGAGCCATTGGCTCATGCAAGTTGACATATATATATAGTGTATTTAAAATAGCATCACACTTGCAATAATAAGCAACGTATATGTTTGGATATGTTCACAAACATCAGATACGCTGAGATAAAATTACACTATCAAAAAAATATATCCAACACTAATGATGATGAAGCATAATAAATAACATTATCTCCCTCATCACTTCTCATACACCATTTCCAATTCAACGTAACATTTGAGTAGAATCTTGTGCCTTCTGATCCTGAACAGAATCATGTGCCTTCTGATCCATCCAAATCAATCTGGGCTGGTCTGGTTTTACTGGACTACAGCGGATCTCATGTACAAGAAAAGATGATAAGTATTCCGAAACAGCTGACTGACTAATGCAAAAAATAGCCTTCTTCCTCCTTTGTTTTTTTTTTTTGAGGTTTAATGTATAGAGAGCAATGTAAATGTCAAATATTGGTGTTCTACAAATCAGGAATATGCTGTACTGGCCTTCACTTCCATTACAATTACATACAAATGAAAAGCATATTTACTATCAAATCTAACAAACTTCAGATCAAAACAGAGTAATCGAGGGAGCAGCTGGAGAAACAGAGAGAGAGAGAGAGAGAGAGAGAGAGAGATAGATAGAGAGACTGAGAAAGAGACAGACTGAGAAAGAGACAGACAGACAAACAGAGACAGACAGACAGACAGAGACAGAAAGGGCGACTTACCCCTGCAGCCATCTGCTGCTGAGCAAACTGGGTCTGTGCTTGGTTGTATGGGTATGAAACATTTGTCTGCATCATACCTGCAGCTCCTTGACTGCTGAACTCTGTAACAAACACAGAAAATTGAAAAACATATATTCTGCTTGAAAACACTTCTATACAAAACGTACATGTAACTTCACTGATAAGAGAGTTTCAGAAAGTTTCCTTATATTGATGGATGTCACTTATTAAATCTAACTTTCAAAATTATTCACAGCAGTATGCATACCATGCTGAATAAACACCTGCCATATCAATCCTCAAATTCCAACAAAGAGAGAATCCTGAGTGACATAAAGTAGATCTAAACACTATTTACCTTAAGATTTACAGTTAGCCTCTGATCTGACTAACATTCACATGACAGGTTAGTCTTTTTATATCATCATATATGACCATTCAAGTAAACACTCAAATAAAAAGCATGTTCACACCTTAACGATTTAATTACCTTGTCGGGCCCATGGGGGGTTCTTGTTGGCACTATACTGGTTACTCATTTTCTGCAACTCAAAGAGCTGACTCACTGATCTATGGAGTAATAATGGATAAAACCTTGTAAGTCAAAATTATGGAGCAGTTCTGAAATTCAATTTTGGGAGATTCATTAATGATTCATATTAGTCTAATAACATGACTGAAATTTTAACATTTAAATTATTACCTCATAGTCATACTTTATAACAATGTTTTTTCATCCACATACTGTATTATCAATGCTTTTCCCCCAATACATTTTCTTATTCATATCTTATTCACCAAGTCTCTGTCTACCTCATAAATTAAGTCATAACTCAAACTATTAAACTGTTGTTTAGACAACGTAATATTTAATTTAATGAATCTAAAAGTACTTAAAATCCTTTGCAACATCTTTGACAATTTCTCTCATGTCAGCACAAAATGTCTTATTGCCACGATCTTCAACTTACAGCACGCAGTGGTTGCTGGCACAAGAAGTTGGTAGCAAAATACTTGATTTCAGAATATAACCTATTCTTTTGTTTTAAAAAGGAAGAAGGAATCCCAGAATGACAAAAAATAAAAGCCCCAAGAATAGCCAATTTTTGTGACGTGTTCAACAAGAAAATCATGTTCACAAAAATTAAGCAGAGACTTCATTCTGGTCCGGTAGCAATCCCTCACATTAATATCAATTTATTATGCCATTGCCAATAAAGTTTACGTTTACCAGCCATTTCACTCTGCAGAAAAAAAAATGTATAAAGGATAGTTCACTTCACACTCATATAGAAAAAAATAACTACCAAGTAGAATTCATTTAACATAATAGTAATCCCCATTAACCCAAACAAAAAGAAAATTGCCATCCAAAACCTTTCTGCATTCATCTTAAAATACCTCAAGTAATTTGATAACAAGTTAGAGCAACCTTTAAAGGGACATGGGTAGATAGTTGCTTCACAGCCTAAAATATCATCATAACTTTCTAAAAAAAACTTTAAACCATATGTACATTTACCACCCCCTTGGCCATTTCTAAGAAAACACTGCTGGAATGTTTGGATTTTTGCCCTCTGTGCACTGTCACTACTCTTTCATAAGGCAAGAAAAGCTTGCAAACGATTGGTGCAGATGCAAGCAAAACTGTCCATACCAACTGTCTGCTAAGTGCTAGCCTATCTCGTTTTCTGACGTCATGCAATACAAGTAATGGTGGTGCCCACAGGATAAAGTCCCGACATTCCTGTGGTGTTTTCTCAAAAGCTGTCAGGCAAAAGGAAAAATGAATGAGGTGTAAATTTTATGAAAAAAATGATGTGCATTTATTATCCACCTGTGAAGCAAATAACTACCCCTGTTCCTTTAAGAACATGGAACTGCTGCACTGACTAAAGAGGAAAACATGACAGAGAAAAGAAAAACAAGCTGTTACTGTCAAAGTGTTAGCTTCCCTTGAGCAATCCTCTGAAAAGGCTGTATCATTACTATGACTAGACAACAGCATCAGTTGAGTAATGGTACATATATTATAAAATCTTGTTAAATACTGTCAGTGTTTTTGCAGTGGTCATGAAAAAGGCCGCTGAAAAAATGAAAAATAAAAAATAGGCAATGAAGCCTTGAGCATGCATAAAAAATGCCTAAACCTACATTGAGTGCTAGATAAACTGAACAGCATGTTTGTGACAAATTATTCCTATTTAATAACCCTGCATAGTTTTTGGATTTCCCAAGTCAACCCAATTATCAAATTGTCTGCCAGGCATCAAGCAAACATCACAGTTCGTAAGTTTAATATGCATTAATTCCGTTACAGAAGCGAAAAGATGTTACATTCAATGATTCATAGTATTTGCAAACATGGTTTGGGACATCTTAAGTTCTTTGTATCCTCACTTTGCATTTTTCTGCCGTCTCATTTGATGTACAGAAGTTATTACATAATAGCGTGGTATTATGTAACCACGATGGCTTTCTCTAACAACGGCACCGATTTAGTCGAAATATCCATATAGTCCATGGTTTGTCTATGACTAAATGAACTGTATCTTTATCGTTGCGGTGCTGTCCTCCGACATTGCCATCATGATAAATCAGAGATTTGCAGCACATTATGGCTGTTGGATTGTTATTATTTATTATTCATGGGTCAAAACAGCCTTACATATCTTATATTATAAAATTGCCCTTTGATTGTAGAATCAGCAGGCTTAGTCTATGTGATCACAAAAATTAGCCTGTTTTCGAACATAACAATATATAGACTAATGCCTTCCACTCAGAAAAAACACTTAAAAATGTGGATTGAATATGAATGATGAAGAGAACGAAATAGAATTGACTATGTAATTTTCTCATCAAAGCCGCGGGCCTTTCATTCATGTTATTTTCATTGCAATAGCAGGTATTTGAATTTTTAAGATAAGATAAGATAAGAATGACTTTATTATCCTTAGAAAGGAAAATTGCCTTGGCTGTGGTACATGAGAGTAAATAATAAATAATCAAATAGTCTAAACATAGTAGTACATAACTCATTACAATACAATACTCAGACTAACTCACATTCATGCATACTGCCATACGATTCATAAATCAGGTTACAAACTAATCACAACAATAATCACTCGTTCACTTCACATGTTAGTCTCATACCCCCTCCTCCCTCCCCCACCACTTCTGGCCATTCTCACTGTGAGTTTACAGTGCAGTGTGCCTTTTTTTTTTTTTAAAATCTACTGTGACGGAGAGTCCCTCATCACTCTGACTGAATGCGGCAAGAAAGAATTTCTATATCTCTCTGTTTAGCAACACAGGGACAAAAGTCTGCCACTTCGAACTGATGTTTTATATTTATTAAACAGAGGATGTTCAATATCAGAGAGAATTTTATTTACTTTGTCGATAGTCGCTTTCAAATACAGCTGATCTATAGATGGCAATGTGACATGCATTAGTTTTCCAGCTTTATTAACAATGCGATTTATTTTATTTTTATCCCTGTTTGTGATGTTACCGGCCCAGCATGTAATTCCAAATGTAAAAATGCTTTGGAGGGTTGAAGTATAGAATAACTGAATGATTTCATTTTGTATGTTAAAATGTCTGAGCCTGCGTATGAAATACAGTCTTTGATTTGCTTTTTTATTAATCTCTTCAATATGATGGTGCCACGAGAGTTTATTGTCAATTGTTACGCCTAGATATTTATATTTAGTTGCGATTTCCACGTCTTGGTTATTTATTGTCAGTGGGGTTATGGGACTCTTCTTACACTTCTTCACCCGAAAGTCAATAACCACTTCCTTGGTCTTACTTACATTCAAAAGGAGGAAATTGTCCTCACACCATTTGGTGAACTTCATAATCTGGTTAAAATATTGTTCTTCATTGTCTGATATCAGACCGATAATGGATCTATCATCTGCAAATTTTATCATTTGAATGTTATCAAAACAACTCCGACAATCATTGGTATAGGTGGTATACCTAACAAGGGAGGGCACACATAACCAAACCAGCTGGACTAAATAAAAACCCATAGGATAGACTAATGCTTGAAGCTAATCTTCTCTATTTAATTTCTAAGTAGACTAGATCTAGACTAGTCTAATTGCTTTTCTCTAGACTAGACGTCTAGTGTTACTGTTAGTTCAACTCTACCCTCGTACAGCGGAGCGAACTCTTCACAGATCAGATTCCAAATTCCAAGATTATAGCAGGCCCTCTCTCGGTGCTGTCATGACAGAAAGCCTCACACTACATTTGCACGATATAAAACTAGAGATTTTTGTATTCATTGATGTTTACCGCTATAAGACACAGTACAATAACATGCTCCAAAACAAAATGGCAGGTCAGTTTTGCCCACAAGATAGGGGTGGGCACATCGAAATCTAAACATCGATACATCGAATGTTCGGAAAACACCGTTTACACGATGTTTTTATTAATCATGAAAAAAAAAATACCATTATTCCATTTTATATCAGTGCTGTCACAATAAATACTGAGTTACTTAGCATTCTTACATTCTTTTCCTTGTATACCTATGCTACAAAATCTGTCGCAAGCCGAGTCTAACTGATAGATGCCCGTGCACATAAGCTGGGGGCGGCGGAATGGCGGGAATTCAATTGAGAATGTGGAGGAGGGGGAGGGGAGGGGGTAAGATAAATTGTGAAAACCTGGTGTAATGGACAAGCCAAGATTGTGAACATGTTCATCTTTCTAAACAAAAACCTTTAGTTTCACCTCATCATTAAATTGCTTCATCATATCATCATAGCTTTTTTGTTCTTGTTGTTTTTTATTCATGATGTCTTTGCTCCATGACAATTCTGATTGTATGTCACCTTGTCATAACCCCCCTTTTTTTTTTTAAATTCATGACTATAATTATGTATTTGCTCCTTAACCATTCTGATTGTATGTTGTATTAAAATGTCAAAACGAATGTACTCAAGGCCATTCGGGCAAAAAGAAGGATCCTTACATGTCCCTATCTTGTTTCTTTCTCCACGTTATCCCACTGAGGTCATTTGAAACTTTTGTATCTTTCATCCCATTCCCATCTTCTCCTTCCCTTCAAAATAAAAAACAAAAACAAAACACAAAACAAAAAGAACAAATAAAAAAATATCAAATACAAAAAAAAAAAAGGGGGGTAAAAAAAAGTGTCAAAATAATTATGATGCGCCTGCTACACCACAGAATAGAGATAGTAGGGAGTGCTACACTACGGTCGATCTTTCTGTCGTGGAGGTCTTGCAAGAGAGGCAACCTTGCAGAGGTTTTAAATTTATTGTTTTGTTTCCCCAAATCATTCGATGTAAACATCGATTTTTTTTATTCCAGATATCGCCCACCCCTACCACAAGAACTGTAGCTATTCACATAACATAGATGACATCTCCCAACACTTGTGAAAATAGCAAGCCCTGAAGAAATTTCAGAAATTAGATTATATTCCCGGTTCTCTAGTTGGTTATATCACAACAGGTAGGAAAAGAAAATTTACTGACTTTAATGTAAACAGCTCTAACTAGGTCTAGGATGACATCGTATGATTGGTCGGAAGAGAAGATAAGTCGAAATTGAAATTTCTATTTGACAACACAGCGTACACATAGCAAATTATAAATTGGATTAGATGGTTCCTAGGGTTTTAATAGCTCGGTAATATAATTTCGTCATGATTAAATAAATTTTATATTATTATTTTACATATTATTTCATTATTAATAGATATTAGACATAGATTAGCTGTCTTGTTTTATATTGTTAAATATCATTGATCGTGAAAAAGAAGCTACTCCAAATTTATTATTGTCTTCCACTTCTACTTCCTTTTGAGTAAACTTCCGGCGAAGGAAGGTATGTTTTTCTTCAGGTCTTGTAAATTGTCGTTTTAATCGTCTTAAATCGTGAAGGGTTTTTTCACATCTGTTGCTGTCTTTGAGGGAAATATTTGCACATAGTTTATATTTAGATGTAAACATTGCTAAAGGTTATTGAACATGCCCTAAATGCCCCACTGGGATTCTAATTTACTGGGATAGTCCCGATCAGTTTCCTGTGATTGCTTTGACCCAGAGATCAAGGCACTGCATAAAATGGTAACTGAGGATGGTTTAAATTGTCCCAGACGAGTTCCTTTCTTCAAGATGGTTAGAAAACAAATTATACTAAACAAATCGGAAATCTGCATGAATGAGGGAATGAGACTGAGAGTCGTATAGAAACATTTAACAGGTCCAGGAAAACCTCCCAATTGATTGGGCAGTTCAAGAGTTGCTGCTCCATTGGGAAGTTACTGCTTAATTGAGCAGTTCTGAGGCTCAGTGTAGTTGCTCAAGTGAACAGAAAAGAGACCCCTGTGTCAAAAATCACTTCATCTCGCGCACTTCCACCCTCTAGCTGCTAGCTGCCTCTAGACTGGCACCAGCACTTAGAGAATGTACTGAGTGGTAGTATCAACAGAATTTGTTTGCGGCGATTTCTGCACTGAACGATTAGAAATTTGCCACTTACACAATCTTAATTTACCTTGCATAGTTCACATAAAAACATAGCAGTCAAGACATGCTAACTTTGAAAACATTTGATAATTACGTAGCAACTTGTGAGACAGTTGAGTTTCTAGTAGGCCGCCATATTGTTTTGAAAGCTTCCTGATATTTCTGGAACCAATGAAAAATATTCTTTTAAAAGATGGGGCAGGGGTGAGAACTTTGGCTGTATGAACCGTATCATTATCATTGCGGTGCTGTCCTTAACACACAACGTATGCTATTTGCCAAAAAAAAACCCAAAACAGTCATGGTATGACTATAAGAAACATTTAATTCATAAAAATCGTCCATAAATAAAGTTACTGCATTTCAGTGATCGGAAAAGTCTATCAGTGTTCTATTTTTTTAAGCCAAAGGAAGCCTGGTAGCAGAAAATGGACCTTTGATATTGAAAAGTTTGGAAGAAAACACCCATGTTTCAACTAAGAATTAAATTTTCTCGAAAAGAAATATACAAATATAAATATAAAGTCAATATGGGCTTATGACAAATGCAAAATCAGCGAAATCTGAATACAGCAGAGGTGAAACATTTGAACAAAATCCACTGGATACTTTTCTGAATACCAGCCATCGAAAATTGATTCTCAGTTGAAGGATCAAATCATGAAAGGAAATTGCTATAATTATAAAATGTGATCCGCCGGGTTTCCATACACTGGTTTTTCTGGGGGAATTCCCTTTGGCATCTTTGTATTAGTGTGAAACGCTGGAATTTATTGGTTCTAGGGTATCCTGAGTTCGCTAAGGACACTGGGTAATGCTTGTCGCTTCAGTATGGCAGTCATTGTAAACAGAGACAACTTCATCAATCATCACAGTTTAAGCGAGCAAGGATGTCATTTTACCGATCTAAGTGAAATGCCCTTATGCACCAAGTATGTCCTTATTAAAAAATCATTTTTATTTTTAAAAAATGATCATTTTGACAGAATTAGCCTAGTTTTATACTTTCGAAATTAGTTACAAGCCATACTTCAACTTGTTATGTCGTTGAGCAGAACTCTTGAATGTGCAGTGTTCATGTTCATCTTGTCAGACGCGCATTTGCTCGATTGGGAGGTTTTCCTGGACCTGTTTAACGGAAAGATTTCCGCAGGCAACAACCCCCGAAAAAATGCATCACAAAGCATACAAGTGTGTGTTGGTAATGAAATGAACAGAAAAACAAGTAGACTAAGTATAATATTGTACGCACTCAGGAACTTGAACCCGTCTTCATCAGATTGTGAGAGTGTGCAGCAGCCGATATCGCTAAGCGACAAGTTACCTTCTGATGCAAATTATTTTAATATAGAAAATGACACTGAAAAACTGGCTTATCGTTGATTATATCGGCGTTATTAATTAAACCAAAAATAAAGATTAAATATTTGAAAATGAATATTCAACATTAACAATCAGTTCTGTCAGTTAAAAACTTCTTTGTGAATGTAACACTGAAACAGACCTTCACATCTCATGACCTCAAGCATTGATGTCAAGACAACATTTCAACAAGTCAATCAAAATGGTGGCCACTTTGTGTTGTAAACCCCCAACTGAGAAATTTCATTTGGATTATTTGCAAAGATTTCATGCTGTGCAAGGATTTGATTAAGGTAAAATGAATGTTGATTTGGATATCATATGTTTATAATTACAGTACCTGTCGACGCACAGTATTCAATTATAGTGATTAAACGGGTTGTTGCCTGCGGAAATCTTGCCACATTTAACAATGCCAAAAAGCCTGCTGAACTATGAACAGTTTCCTTCCCTTTTTCAGTTCTGGACTGAAACTGAAATTTTCTGGACACATTTTGGACCGTTTTTGCAATGGAGTTGTCACTTCGAGCTGTGTTATTCAATAATAATAAAATGGTTGGTCTCATTGCTTCCACCAACCATTTATTTTAAAGGTTGGGCTGTCCAATGCATGAACAAATTTTCAAATTTATTAAGGTGTAGAAGCTGTGTATAATATCTAACTGAGTCTTGGGAGAAATTCCGAAGGACACTCACACCTAATAATGCTCTTGTCTCGGCAGACATTAGATTTAGAGGTAGGGGCTCATCTTCACTTGACTGATATTGATAATGGGGTATGATGGTATAATTTACTAGACCATGGGCATGGCCTGTAGGACGATGCAACTTTCCTTCAAATTCCTCCGTGCAGCTGAACATTTTACCTCTGCCATTTCTAAATTTTGCTGATCTGGCATATTTTATAGCCCATATGAAATTAGAAAGGATTTCCCCCGCCTTTATAAACTCGGGGCCATAAACTACACATCACCACAGCAGAAAGCCCAATGCTTTTGGTTACAGCAGCACCAAAAAAAGTTTCTGGGGTCACACGAAATTAAAAGTGGTCTTTTCATTGGTCTGTAGCGCTGAACCACCTCTTGGTCACTCCACCATGCAGCAATGCGTGCGAAATTAAAGGGGTGATGGGTTGAACTCACACTATCATCAGCACTTAATTTATAATAAGGAATGTTTTGGGTGGGTTGTGTTATCACCTTGGAGAAATAGGAATGAAAATGGTAAAACTTGCATAAAGTCAAGTAATTTATTTAAGAATCAGGTCATTTATTGAGGATGTCACTTGGCAAGGCTGTCCTTATCAGTTCTTATGGGTGTTGTGGCGATAGGCAAGCACGTATGGCATATTCTGATGTTCTGATCATCTAGGGAGTGTTAATAAAACTGATCTGTTATTCTTGCATGTTAGTCCAGGTAGATCTAGATTAGATCAGTCTGATTTTGAACATTCGTATGTCATGAAATTTTCAGATTGCATTTTCTGTTTCAGATAATTGCTGGTGAACAGACATGGTATGTTACATTTCACTTTATTTTTAAGTTTTAAACAAAGCTGAACATTACCTGGACCTAATTGTTGCCTGTACTGCTTATTTTTTATGATGTTCAAAAAATTTAATGTGCTTAATACATGTTCGAATCTTTCCATCATTCACCTGTTGTTTTGGCTGTCATCAAGACTTGAATGATGTTAAAAGGAAATGTCTCCATGGTTCTAGTGTTATTACACCAGTTTTATGAGCTTTTGTCGGGCGTGGGGCCTAGGGCCTCTCATGGCCTTTGCCCTCTTGATTTCTGTCATATTATATACTCTGTAGAGATTGTCTAGTGAATGGTAGGCTGATGTTCACAGATATTTCACTGAACAGTTGTGCAGTGCCACTCAGTTGTGGTTGGGGTCTCAGTGGATTTGTTAGACCAGTGCTTCCAGCCCACAATAATGGTGCATTATTATTACACTCTTGATATACCAATCAAGCCACAGTGATTAACATTTTACATACAGATAGTTGGAATAGCACACCTGTCTTCAGCAGGAGCAAAAAGTTGGGTGGTTTGGCGGGGGGGGGGATGATGGAGTTGAGAAGGCGAGGTGTCACTGATGCTAAGTGAAAATGTCACTGTACACTGCAACAGAATTGTGTAATGTCATGAAAACTCTTCATTTCATGATCCGTCTTCCCAGTAAGATCGAGAAACAGATTTATGTACATGTGTGGAGAAATATCTTGGTCTTGAATTTTTAAAATTTTGTTTTTAGATTGGCAATTAACTTGAAAATTCACACAACATTACTTAATCATTCAAGAAAAATCACAGCTCACAGCTTGATGAAGGTAATTGTGCAACTGATATCTTGTTTCAGTTATCAATCCTAAATGGAAGAATGAGTGTGCATCTTATATAATCATTACTGGCATAGATTATGTAAAGAAAATTTGTCTTCTCTGATATTTCCACAGCCTAAACAAATCCAGGAAATCAAAGATTTCCTTCTCACGGCCAGGAGGAAGGATGCAAAGTGTAAGTGTCTTTATTGTCAGGCTGGCATATTGGGTGAGTCAGCCCAGGGGAGGGAAGGGTACTTGCAAATGGAAGAACTATTATTACCGGCACACAGGGATGCCATTCTTCTGAGAAGTGGTGAAATCCGACATATTGTTTGATGTGTTATTCAACATCAAGTCAATACACTACACTGAATGGTTTGAAGAACTCAAAAATTTTTTACCATGCAAATATTGATTTGATTGATTGGGAGGGGGGTGTCCTTCTGTACCATGTTCCGTTACTGATGCAGGAACTTCCTGTAATTTAGTTTGGGATGTCTTTTTTTGGTGTGAAAAATCACTTGATGAATTTCTTTGTAACCATACATGAGACTGAACTCAGTGGCCACTTCAGCTGCAAACTGTCAGTTGATTACCAACAACCAGCGAGTTGTTCAAAGAGTTTGACCCTGATGTTAAGTATCCCGTTGCTATATTATATCTTCTTACCATGTATATATTTCTAATGCACCAAATTTTCTCATAGAATAAACCTTGGTACAACATATAACCTCACTGGGGCATATAAACTTGAACAGTCTCGCTGTGCGGTTTTCTGAAGAAATCAACCATGGCATCAGGGATAAGCAGGCTGAAGGTGGCACATAAAATATGCTCTCGGTGCCACTTACACATGCTGATCAACTTCGCACTTATCTTAATGGAATTAATGATGGCAGGAGGGAATCACGACACTGGATAGCAGACTCGTGGCACCTTTGTCACTTCTGTACAGATTACCCTTGATTGTTACAGTATTTCTGAATAGATAAAATTCTGTTACCACGCAATACTGTGGCCCGTCAAGTTTGTGTTAATAGGTTTCTGCTTTATATGCATGATTCGTGGATTATTAGTTACCTAAAGGTCATCCAAAAGTTACAGTCACCTTAATTAATTCAGATTCAGATTTGCCGTGTTGACCTTTTCCTACCTCCTGTTTGCATTAATATTGCCCCCTTTCAGCTTGCAAAATATATTTATTTTTGACACAATTTTGCATGGCATCATTTGCAGCTGTCAAAATCAAGAAAAATAAGGACAATGTGAAGTTCAAGGTCCGATGCAGTCGCTACCTGTACACCCTTGTTATTCAAGACAGAGAAAAGGCAGAGAAGCTCAGACAGTCATTGCCACCTGGTAAGTTTTATAATTCCACTATCCTTATCCTTTCTGCAGACCTGGCCTCATTTTCCTGAAATACTTCATAACATGAAGCATTTTGTTGTAGACTGGCAGTATTTGCAGAGAAGCCTATCAGTATCATAATAGTAATTGTGACAAAATGAGAATTTTTGTTTAAAATTTGGAAGTGAGGGAAGTTTGGGAGCCAGTGATTAATTTTGCTTATTACAAGTGTTGTTGAATAAAATTCCCAATAGGCTTATTTGTTAGCTGATCTGATGTATGAAGACTAGTATACCCAGTACAAAAAAGGTTTATTTTGAAACTAGCCGGTAGTAATGAGATTTTATGGAAAGTTTCTCAAGGCCTGACATTTTCTTATAGACTTAAACATGTTTAATACAAAAGCTTTGTAATTGTAATACAAAACCAGCAATATGAAACATTTTGCAAGTTCTTATATTTTCTTGTATCACTTAACAGAAACCAGTCAGATAATGGGAATGAGAATTAATTTATTTATGGACAACATATAGTCAGTAGGCCTGTTAATCCAACAGTAAAGCAACTAAGATACAATGTTTTAGTCTAGCAAGTTGCGAACAGGTCCATTTCAGTGTCAGTTTGGCTTATCCACATATGTTCCAACACAGGCTATAAAGATTGAATAGCATACAGACTGAACATTACTTCCAACTTCATCTGGTTCATTGAGGATTGCTTCATTTACAAGTTCAGAATTCATTACCTGTGTTGCTTTTCAAACCCCACATTCTGGCATCAAATTCAGCAATTCGACACACAGATAAAAACAAAGAAATGGTATTGCAATTTCAGCAAATTAATAAAAATGCCAAATTGCGAGAAACATTCGAAAAGTTCAGGCTACAAAATTACAGTTTGCAATTGTGAATGAGAAGAAAAATAGTATGATTGTACTTAGCAGATTTCGCAATATTGTGCATGACCGTAATTTAAGTCGCCATTGCCACATTTTTCTGAAAGTGACAACTTGCATATAAAAAATTATTACTGGGCCCATGATCTGAAGGCTAGTCTTGTTTACCTGTTGCAGCATCTCATTATAGATCCACTGCAATAAGTCTTGGTTGCCATGCTGCAGTGCTGACACTTTCAAGATATTCTCAGAACAGAATGAGTTAGCAGATTTGGTGAAGTTTGTAATAAGCATGCTCATGTATTGTGTATTACTATTGGCAGTTTGCAGTAAACTGAAATACATGCCTATAGCAAAATATTTCTAAATCCCCTGCTGCTGCACTTTTCAGACCATCGTCTCACTTGCAGTGAGTCCCCTGCACAGGTGACCCCTACCCTTGATTTTCTCAGCTCAAGGCCAGCCAAAAATCTGTTGTTCTTTTTAACAAATGGCCTCATAATACTTCATGACACAGACTTCATTGCTGTTCTGTGAACTACAGTGAGACAACTGAAACCTTTTTCTCTTGCAGGAACCATGGATAATCCTAAATACACTCTGAGAACGCCCGATAGTTTTATTTCTCTATTGTTTGAGATGATCTATAAGGAAAAATGTAGAAATTTAACATGGGTTGCTTTTTTAAAAGTATCAGAGGGAGACACAAAATCCATGCAGATTCCCATGGTGCCACAATTGGTTCCAAGAAATTTCATGATAAATGAGTGTCATCCCTCAGTATGCTTAAAGTGCGACTAAAGTACTTTCATGGGTAGTGCACAGAATCCTGTGAAATTACTATTTTAACATGCATCAGTGATTCAAACTTCCTACTGACCTTCTCAAACCCATCAAATCTAACGCGTTTCGAAGAAATCACAAAGAATAACACATGCCCATGCCCTACTGTGTTAGCGTTACCGCTGCTCGCCTCACCAGAAATACGTGACGTCACCAACACAGTGTGCACGCCTGAAGGCTATTACGCGTTGGGCTGAAGGCTATTACGCGTAGCGCTGCACTCAGTAGGGCTCGCTCCCACGTGGAAACAATGGGTTATTGTTGTGCGCTAAACTGTGACAGAATGCTTGCTTACCATTCCTGAACTGATGGTCCATTAGTCTTTTCCTCAATTATATCCTCATCATCTGTTTTTCGGCGCAGGGGCTCGAACTGATACGGCTCGACCGTATTTGCCATTGTTCTCGATCGAAAACACCGCGACTTCCGCGCTGGCGTGACGTTTCCGGTACGGTTTTTTTCTTACAATTTCAGAATAGGTTAAAAGTTGTAAAATTAATTTCGAAATATTATTTTTTAGCAAAAATGATGACTTTTGATCTAAAACTTGATATTGAAAATATAAAAACTGTCAGAAATCACATTTTTTCTAGCACTTTAGTCGCACTTTAATTTGAAATGATTTAGCTTGTCCTGTGAATTTTGTATCAAGCGTGTTCAAGTGTATGTGCAACACTAATCTGCTAAACAGCTTGATAAAAGGCTCAGGTTATCAGAGACAGTACATGTATTACTATTAAGGTGGCCACACTGGAAAGTTTTGAGGTACAGTATATTACAACATATCTTCAGGAATGACTGCCTCAAGTTGTCAAACCTGAAACTGTTAAAAACATTTTACCTTTGATCAGGATATGAATTGTGCATTTGGTTTACATTTTTCTTTTCTTCTACATCTGCAGGTCTGGCAGTGAAAGAGCTCAAGTAAATTTATTCTTTTCAAATAAAATGTAAAAAAATTACCTGGTTTGTTATTCAGTTTTATTTATTTTTGCTCTTGTGTGTTTCATTGTGGTGTATTTGAAAAATTGCCTGAATGATCTGGCTCATCTTTATTGTGATCATATTAGTGCCTTTATGTCTTAAGTGTAGGACTTGTAGAATCTCCAGCCAACTGAACATTGAGCAGTAAATAGAGTGAAACCTTGATAGTGACTAAGCTTAGTAAGCATGGAAAGGGCAAAATTATGATGTAGGTATGTATCGTTCAGGTCCACATGAAAAGTGAAATGATATAGTAATGAATCTGTGAAATTCGTACTTTAGAGTGTGATACATTTATTGGATAAGGACTTACAATCAAGGTTCCAATGTAGTTCATAAAACACAAACGAAGACCATGACATAATTTTTATATATATATTTAATCCATTCCCTAAAGCAGAAACCCACATTTCAAGTGACAACAAAAGCATTAATAAAGTAAAGAAGACCTGTGAGTGTCCAGAAAAAATATGTAGCCAGCTGGTGTCTGCCCCACAGTCCGCAGAAGAACACTATACTGCCAACTTTCACAAAAAGAATAAAGCTTTAATCAACTTGGGTAAGGAAACATGAAAGTGGATGAATATCACAAGACAGGCTGCATAAAACAGATTTTTTTTCATGCTCAAATCGGTCTTCGATTTGTGGGCTCCCATGTCATAAAACATCACAGGCCAATGAGAAAGAAATCATGGAGCCTGAGTATTTACACCAGTGATGAACACTGAACTGAAAATAAATGGGAATATCCATGTAATGAAGTTCTTTACTTGCCCCATGGACTAGGTGCCATGTGTTAGCAGAAGCTGGTGGTTATCATTATCTTTTCACCTGCGCAGTGTTTGGTATTTCATAGTGTACCGACCAGCAATGAAAATTCTCCACCAAGTTACAGAGCAAGAGTGGTCACACTCTCTTGAACTTTTCTTGAATGCAGCAAGTTGTAAAACTCAGTAATTAGTCTCCTTAAATTCAGAATTATTATCAACATTTATGTTAAAGTATTTTGGGTGTAAAATTATTTTCCTATAGCTCTGCTACTTATTATAAGCATCCTCTCTTGTTGGGAGATTTTGGTGCTGGATATAGCTAAATCCAAATCATGTAATTTGAGTTAGCTTTGTATCAACATTTGTATAGATTGTCTTTTCTCTGTCACATCAAACTCAGGCTCCAGACTTTAAATTCCAACTGAAGGATACAGATAACATACCTGAAATAAAATTAAAACATATTTTTCTAATCACAATGAAATAACATGGTTAATATATTTATTGTACCTATTGTTTATAGGAAATATTTGTAAGCAACATGACAGCAATATCCAGCTCATGAAAGTCAAAAATTTGTTTATGATCGCCTTTTTTTTTCTTTTTAAGTTTTTTTTTTTTTTTGCACAGCACACATACAAACTGTAAAATAAGATCATTGTAAATTGTTCAGAAAAAAAATGGCACAACTCAAAAATTTTGCTATGCAGTGCCAACAACCACATCATGAAGAAGAGTTGACTTCCTATCTGAAGTTTCCTCAGAAGTAGCTTGTAAGCAATACTGATGCATAGGACCAAGCACTATAGTTTCAGATTAGCTACAAAATTCCTGAAGGACTTTTATCATTTCCAGGAAGATCCAGTTTTTCATAAAACCTGTGCAAATAAGGGTCTTTGACTTAACATGTTGAATGATATATTAATGAGAGTTCTGACAGGTGATTAAACTTCACAAATTCATAGACTTCTTGTTAGCATGTGAAAATGTTAAGCAGTTTTCACAAGTTAAATGTGTACTGATAAAATCTTATTTCAGACTGAAAACAGTACTTAATTTAAATCCACACATCCACAGTGACAGGATGGAAAGTAATAATAGTGAGTTGGGTTATATGGCAAAGGCTGGAGCCAAAAAAAGATGCAATGTAGAGATGACAATACTGACAAAAATATTAAAATAGGAAGCTCATCACAGACTTGGATGGTGGCACATGCAGTAGCAGTAACAATCTGTACAATGGTAAAATCAAGTTTGAAATAACCATGATATCGCTAGATATCCAGAAATAACGGATCTGATGGGTCTGCAGGAACTAAAAATCTGTTCAATACATCAAAAATATTGGTGATTCCACTGGAATTGAGTAGTGGCAGTGAAAATTTACAACCAATGTCCTTTGCAGGAAACAAATATTCAACAAACAACAAAACTGTTATGGTTTTAGCCTTATATGCTGAAAAACATTTTATCAAAACTGAAATAATATCAGTATGAACAGATTTGCTCTATATCTGATAACTGATGCGATGAACAACACCTTCAGTATACGAAGTATAACTCTACATATACCATAAGATGAACTAAAGTATCTGATGGACAGTGTGACTCTATGAAATAAAATACATTTTATATTTGTACCAATTTCCTTGGCCCCAAGATAATACAGTATCAAAAGAACCCTCACAATGTTTGACAGAAGCTTAAATTACAAAGGAACTCTGTTAACACAACTTCCCCTCCACAGCTTCTCATTCAAAAGTCTCAGCTGTTTTATAGAATTAAAAATCCCTCCCAAAAAAAAGTGTGCAGGATAACAAAAAACTTCTGAAAATGTTAAAAACAACCAGTACCTTAGACTGAGGGCAGGTATGCTATCAGAGTTCCCATGTGTATCATATGCAAAATATTGTTCCAGATTTTTGTTCTTGTACTTAGTACATGTACGTACAGTGGTTAAAAAAACCAAGCTAGTTAATCCCCTTCCCATTTGCCACCAAAAGTGCCATCCTTGTGTTGCATGTCAGAATCTTTGTTCTTTTCCCCTTGCTCCAACCTTCTAGCCACAGTAGCACCTCTCTTGTAGACTTGGCATACCATCACTGATATGGCAGGCGTTTTGAGAAGTAGCTGAATAATCATCCCTAGCTCCCTATTATATGTGCTTTGTCAGGTTATCATTGCTTCACAAATATATCTGATATTCACTCAAAACAGAAGTTATGTTCTAAAAATAGTGCCTTCAATTATAAACAAACTTGAATGCAACAGGTTTTTGATGCATATATGCAAAATACTCCTCTGCTGATCTTGACATTCTATTTCGGGAGGCAATGAATCTTTCCAAGTCCAAGTTAAGAGGATGAACAATGCTGGTTTTAAACCTCACTCAGGACAACCTACTGCCCTCTCCACTCAATGGAATATAACTCTGCCCCCTCCCCCAACCCCTTTCCAAAAAAATACAAAAAACAAAACATTTACCAATTCTGCTACAAATAATATTATCAATTCTTGTATGGGTAAGCAGGAATACTGTTGCCTATGAAACTTCCACCAACAGAAAATGAAACAAACATACTATGTCAATGGCTGTTCAAAATCAGGCTCATCTGGGTGTATCGGCGAGGAATGAGTTAAGTATTAACTGAATATGATAAAGTCCATAAGTACACAGTCATTCATAGTCAGAAGTCATAAATGAATGTGATACACATAATTCAGTATTATCATGATTTTATCTTGTATTATTCGATCTGAAGAGGATACATGTACTAGAAATTTGAGAAAATAGCATTGAGAATCTGCTCTGAGCAATTGATTCTTATGTACAAATGAACTGTGATGGGACAAACAGGCTGTTTCTGTTTGTTGAAACTGTCAAGTGACATACATGTATAGGCTCCAGTTATAGGTTTACTGCAGACATGACCTCAGAAAATGCAGGCTTAGTGGCAGCACATCCACCTCCAGATATCACTATTTAGCAAACCTGACAAATGTCTTGTAAACATTACTGTCACAGACAAATTTAAAACTTAACCTCCATCAAAAATAAGCTTTGTGTGTGAAAAATTCCATGGCACTTTCAAACTCTAGAGGCTAATAAAGAACTCTACTTTATTATTTGTTCAAGCTTTTTAAAATAAACCTTCCAGACACTCTGGTGCCTATACATAATACAGTATCACTTGTCATAATTTTTGCAGGATAAACTGCATTACTGATGTCACTTCTTAACACATGAAAAGCAAGCATGTCACGTTTGAAGGCACAACATGGAATGGTCGAATGACAAAATCTGAAGAAAACCAGTATGTGAAAATGGTTATGCAAGGAAGGATATCTTTAGGATCATGTCATAATGATGAAATGTCTCTTGAAAGTGGATATAACTTCTAATTCTAAAATAATTGAAAGATTTGTTGTCACAAGTTTGTATGCAATAACACTAACAGTTAGCAAACTTCATGAACAGTGTTGCACATGTTCAAATGTTTGAATTGTGCTTATCAACACAATTTAGTGTAGAAATGCAAGATTGTCTTTGGCACAATCTAGTATTCAAAACTGTAGGGGTTATTTCTTTTGTGTTCTCAGAAAACACCAAAAATTACATTACTCTTAGATATTCCATACCAATACATCAGAATGAGATCAGCTGCACACTGCTGGTTTCGCTAGTTTCAGTTGTGTTGTAATGCATGTGTCATGAGACATCCCAGCACCCATTGATAATCAAATAATGACTTTTATTTGTTAATGGACAACACTTGCAAAACAAAGCTATGACAGTACAACATACAGCAATTCCCAGCCTTTATTAATAATAGAATTAATTACCACAATGAAAAAGTGAAAATTAACCCTGACATATGAAACCTTACAATGGTCTCCTTTGTCAGGATACAGCAAGCTGGGTTTATTGTGAATACATAAATTTAAATTACGTCACAGTGCAATAGTAGGAGCATAAATAGAAGTCCAGAAGACATCTCCCATGGGTAAAATTTCCATGGACAAACTGATCAGTGTCAAACTGTAGGTATGAGTATGAAAGCAGACTTCTTCGCAGCAGGCTGGGCATGCACAATACACACAACTTGGTGCTCATGCACAACTCGGGCAGATTCAGAAAATTCCCTTAAGTCAGTTCATTTTCTTAACATAGAGATGGGAAAACCATATCATTAAAAACTGACAGAGATGAGAGAATTGCAAATTAGACTGGCATGTGAGATCAGACTGGCTTCTTAGTATTGGCTACATAACATTCATGTAATGTCTATTTTATACATCAAAACTTTCTCTTCACGACATAAAATTAAAATCTGTTCATAACTTTATGTTAAGTTGGGTGACTGAAATCAGAAAAAGTATTGCCCAACTCATTAACCTCACAGTAAGAAAGTCATGCAGCATACTGCTTATTCAAAAATAAAATGAAAAACAGACGACAATGAACAATTTTTAAATATTATCAACAAAATGTTTTCCTGAAAGTCACAATATTTTAATATTATGGTATTACATATTTACAACAGCAGCAAAATTAAATAATTTAATCTTTATAATAAAGAGTTAAAACACAGATTTCAGACCCAACTGGACAGCCATCAAACCTATTACCTCATGTTTATTCTATTTAAGAATGGCTGGACCTTGAGTGAGGCATACCATGTAATAATTGGAACTAACATGGAATTTATTCTTATTAACAATCTAAAGATGCTTTGTCATGGTAATCATGAAATCAGATTTGATCATATTTGAACTATTCTGTCATGTTCAATATATATCGTTTCCATATACATGTGTGTATAAAAATAAAATGGAAGTTTTTACCAGAATTACCAGAATATTGGATGAAAACAAATGAAGCTCTGTAAGTAAAACTTTTTTTTCTTAATTAAAACTTTCAAATCATACAGAGTACAGCATCATGCCTCTTTGAATTCTCTCAACCTAATCTCAATAGCTTATTTCTCTTTTGCAACAAGCCCATGCCCCACTCCCTTTCTTAGAATGCAAAGGAAAGCATGATTTTAGTCTATTCTAAAAGTGATATCAGCTTTGTGAAACTAAGATATATTCTTGATGTTCATGGTCCCTCCAAGATTAGAAAAATAAGAAAAGTAATACAGTATTATTAACATTTATATCACAGGGATCTCCAAATTTCTCAAAACAACTTTAGTTGGTCATAGAGTAATTAAAAATCTAAAACATGCATATGTTACAAGTGTCTCCAAAGCTAAACAGCACTCTGATAAATCATATTAGAGAAAATGTTTTCAACAAATGTCATGTGCATGCAGATCAAGCTTTCTGTTGTAAAACGGGATGGCTAACATTCTGAGGAATGCTTTACCTTTTTGGTTATCTGACGCTTACATGAATTATATTCACTTTGGGGCCTTTGAGACGTGTAATTTCTGCTTTGTTCACCCAAGGATTTATAAATACAAATGAATGTAACAAGACAATCTGCTCACTTATGTATCTGGCAATGAGTACTCATACTTTCTTATGTGGGCAGGCTACTAGAAGCAATGAAAAATTTTTTAAGGAAAAATTTGAATGATTTTGCTTGATTCTAGATGTTTTGTCATGGCTGTTGTCGTTTCCAACGAACTTTGTTCTGAAGCATGTTCATAGTCCCTATTCTTTAACCTCTCTAGTGCAAGAACCAGTTAATAGTCACTTCAATTACTATCTACGTGTGATGCAAAATTCGACTTAGCCTGGCACACTCTGCCCAACTGAGAAAAGTGAATGTTGGACTTGCTCTGCTGGGATCACAGCAGTCAATTGGCAAATAAACTGGCACAGCAATAACTTGGCACATACAGTAACCCTGAGGGTACTCTCACCATGCACATGGGGTAGTGTTACAGGTTACAGATTAATGAATTTGCCGAGATGTCTGATACTGATCCAAGTGAGCTATCTATATAAAGAGGAAGGAAGCATAACTGACCAAATTAATAAAAAGTCAACAACAAAAAAAGTACAAATTACACTGTTACTATGTACATAGTACAAATTTGGGTAGATATTATCTCAGCAACCACAGATGGACTGAGACTTCCACAGACATTCACCATGTTATGTTGTAGCTCACAAAGAACGTGGGCAACTAAACAATTAACATATTTTATGTGACAAAAAACAGGCACTCTTTTCAAAACTAAATGTTCCTAAATTGCAAACATCTTGTGTAGTTTTGTCACTTCCAGTGCTGTATTTCATGATGCCCCTTTCTTTTTCAGATCTTCTCTGTCATGGATCTCAAATCTCCTTTTCAGCTGCTGAAGTCTCAGATGAAAATGACATATCATTCAAAGGTTGTGTATCTGTAAGAGAAAAGCTCAATACGTTTAGTGTCTTCATTTTCAAATGTTAAAGACCTACAATTTTTATGTTAAATATAACTGAGCTAAAGATTGATGAAAAATTCAGTAAAATAAATGATAAAATGCACAACATAAAAGGTAAAGAAAATTTGATGAAAAGCTGAGTGTGCATACTTAAAGTTGAGGGAACATACCAAAATTTTGTGCTAAGAACTAAAAAGTTCCTCTCCATATCATATTTACACTTGTTTCTAAATACTCTTGCATAGAAAACAATTAAATGTCAGACAGAACTGCACTATGGAAGCTGTGAATTTCTCTATGACAGCCACATTAAAAGTTAAATCTTCCATAATTCCAAATCCAGTAGTGACTGCTGCTGCTGAAGTGAAGCAAAGTAAACACCTTTCTTCATCTATTCACTTTTCGAAACAGCACTTACAAATATGGAGACTGATGACACATATGATGATCCTTTATTCCACTGTCACAGACTTGGCCAGGTTGCGTGGACAGTCAACCTATGAGTGGTGGAAAATGATTTGCAAAATAAAGATGGTGCAAAGACTCTTCACATAGATTCTTTTACAGAAACATCTCCCTGAGCTGTACAAAACTATCAAACTTTGGCAATAATTTTATGATAAATACAGCTAGTGCCTTATCTAATCACAGCTTAGAAAGATGGTAAAGTCTAATCAAACTGACGTTTTGTTAAATGATACAATCTAATCAAACTGAAGTTTTGTTTAAAACTCAGGAAGTTAAAACTTATTTCTTACAAGAAAATAAATGAACTCAAGCTAGTGACAAACATTAGCTAAACTTTCACACTTCTTTACATCCATAATGATTGTAACAAGAATTGAACAAATAAACTACTGTATATCATGTTCATACCATCACAAAACAAGTAAAAAAAACCAACNTTAAAAACTCAGGAAGTTAAAACTTATTTCCTGAGAGCTAAGGCTATCAACTACAAGAAAATAAATGAACTCAAGCTGGTGACAAACATTAGCTAAACTTTCACACTTCTTTACATCCATAATGATTGTAACAAGAATTGAACAAATAAACTACTGTATATCATGTTCATACCATCACAAAACAAGTAAAAAAAACCAACCCATCAGTTACCTTTACTAATGTGTCAACATTAAATAAATATAAAAACTACACAAACAGGGAGTTGTTTTTTTTTTGAACAGGGTCTGATTATCATCTTGTGTAGAGATCACTAATTTAATTTGTCCATATATATAGTGTATACTGTATATCCATTAATGATAGCATGCAAAAATGTTGACTTATTTGATTTGGCCGGAGAATTCTGTCTCTACAACCACCATAAGAGCAATTTTGTGTAGGTATTACTACAGCATAATAAATGAAATATTTATCATAGCCTAACCAAATGAAATTACTAATAATTATGCAAATCAAAGCATTCCCTACCACCAAAGCTGAGTGCTAGGTATATCACATCAAGCTAAGCTTAAATGCAAGAACCAGTAGAAGTTTTCTCTTTAAGTAATAAACTTTTGTGAGAACTGTTGAAGGAAAAGTTTCATAGTCAAATATAAGTGATATAAGGCAAAATCACATACAAAAAGAAAATTGCAGGGGTGAAAATTAGTTCAGCAAGCTCTTTTAACACAAGTGAAAGGGCCGGTCAAATTTTGGTGGGTTACATGAGTTTTGTGTATAAAGGGATACAATAGTCTTTCATGGACGGATTTCAGTATTTTGTATTTCTGAGCTGCATGTTGTTGAGATAAGCATGTCATCACCTGTGACTGAAGCAATATTCAATATCAGCCACCATTGGAAAAAAATAAAAGAGGAAAAACTGTGACAGCAGCAGCTTACTGATCCTATCTCTGTTACTTATTTTTGTCTTGCCGGCATGACAGGTGTCATGTTATAGAATGTTCTCCAAACTCTTTTATTGTTTTAATCAAAACTTGTCACTATGAATAAAGGAGATCTTTGGACAGGTATTTTTTTTCATTCAGATAAACCAAAATTTCCAGTAAAGCAATGTCGTGTTAATCCTACTATATGCTGTATAAGGTGTCATGTTGTACTAAATTGACCACATCACACTCTAACATGGTGTTAACACGCTCCTAAAAATGTGGTTTGCTTTATATACTGCAAATACAGATTTCAGTAAGTGCCTGAATATGATTGTGAGAGCCACAGAGTCATGAAAAATTTACTCTTGGCAATCCTTGAGGCAAGTCAAAATATTTTCATATGGTAACCTAAAAATATACCTCAAGCAACATTAATACTATGGTTGCAATCATACTAGTGTATGTGTTATCTGTTTATAGGACGGAGGGGAGAAAGATGTTTGACAGCACAAACAAGTAACAATGCACAATCATTGTTCATAATGAGAAAAACCATTTTATCAGGATTTCAGGTAATTTTGGAGAAGATTCACATTACTGAATCAGAAAGAAGAAACACTTTTTTTTTTAACTGTTGGTAGGTCTTAACTGATATATAAATAGTTAATTAAATAAAAGATGACAGGTAATAAATATACAAAGGAATCAATTTGTTTAAAATAATAGGACTGGTGGAGAGGGGAAATGATGAACACACAATACAACTCAGATAGATACAGAGTTTAAGAGCCATGTGCAAGTGGATTAAAATAAATGATTTAAAGAGGTGTAATACTTCAAATGCTCTTCAAAATATATCTCTTTGTACTGTTTCAGAACAGTCATGAATACACCCAATATAAACTGGTGATTCTGAACAATTCAGTGAGTCCCGAAAAGAGAAAAAATGAAATCCAATGAACAGAAAGAACCCAGCCGATGATGTGGGAACACAGAAACAACTGTATTTACTTTTATTCTATGTACTGGTAGTGTATATTGTCTCTCCACCCTCTCCTGCACCTCCAAACTGTAGACTAAATTAAGCACCTAACAAATTTAAAATGCATTATTGGGATGCTGTAAACACAAGGTGGGTGCCAGAATAAACACCTATGTTACAGTAGACATAGGCAGTCTGCGTAACTGCACATATTCTTTGACTGTCGTGTCATCATGCAGAAGAAAAGCACTGCTAACCCAGCAGCATGGAATTTGTTTTTCTTGTGACTTCACTGTTAAGTTCAATCATCATCCTATTCTAGACCCATGGCTACGCCTAGAGAGCTAGTAGTAGTAGTAGCAGTGTTTATTTTTTTATTTAGGCTAGGTAAGGTAAGGCTAGATGGTGCCAACTGTTTCTGGGAGAAGGAAATCTGCATGAAATATTCATGATCAGTTCTTGTCTCCAGTAAAGTTGTTGATATCTCAGACTGATTCATGTTTTCTTTATCCAATTTCTCACTTATGCTGGTAGCTACACAAAAATATCTTCATAGCTCTGCATTCAGGAAGCTGGGCCTGCCAGTTTGATATACATATGACTTGAGCATATATCTTTAATGGAAGAATGAGGATAAATTTAATATGGACCCCTTCTCATCCAACATTTGGTTTCAGCAGAAAGGATTTTGAGGAGGTTAAAAAATCTGCTAGGAATACATGTTATAATAATAAAAGAACTAACTAGAACATAAAATCTGTCTGATAAATTAGCTTTGATCTTTGTTTTCAAGTATCATGACTGAAAAAAACCAAAAAACTTACAAAGTCTATTTCAAGGACTAGCTTGGATCTGCGTTGCTCATTCAGATGTGCACAAAAAAGACAAAAATCCACAGAACAAAAGAAATGAATCTGCACAGAAACTGAACTGATGGCCTTATAAATAAGACACATGAAAAAAGCATAAAATGACAATTTACAACAGCAAGTGTAGAACAAATGTCTTCTTACATCAAATCCTCGGATTGTTGCAATGTGGTAGGATAGGAGCTGCATTGGAATCACAGCCAAAATACCCTGAAGGCAGTCAACACTTTGTGGAACCTCGACAAATTTATAAGCGAGTTTCTGCGTTTCAAGGTCATTCTCATTACAAATGATTATTGGCCTGCCCTAGATTAAGGAAGGAGAACAAAACAAAAAATACTCAGATTGACTGGAAAGCTTAAAACACTGATAATGCTTTTGCTCTCCTATGGTTGTGATGTCCAGCTGGGATGTTGAGAGCCCACATTTCCTGCAGATGTGTTGTGGAACCTGTTGAGAGATGACTGCTTATCCTTCCCCAACAACTAAGGTGATGACTCAAATACATGCCGAAACTTACAAGACTAACAGAGGAATATAATGATGAGAACTATATTTGATGAAGCGAGCAGAATGAGTCTTTTGTTGTTTTTTTTTTTAAAATCTATGTTCAAACACAGTAGACAAGTGGTCTGATGCCTTTGAAATAAATCTAATCAATGTCAATCATTTCTGAAGTATTAGCAATTGTTATCTCTTTCAGTGCTGTATTGGGCACAGATAATATACTCCTCAACACTCCAAAGTCAATAATGAATGTAATCTAACAGCAAATGGCTGTGGACAAAACACCAGCCCAGATTTATTTATTATTTATTACAATATATAAATATATATCATCATATTTGTTATTAATTTTCAGTTATTTTGCTATGAATTGAAAACTACATAATTCCAGCTTTATAATACATCAATAAACCCTCCAAATTTTCATTATTTTTTAACACTTTTTGACAAGCAGCACAGAAAAGGCTGGGTGACATCTAAGGATATGGCAGGAAAAGTGGTCTTGGATTTTTGTTTTCTTCCCTCTTTGAAAAGTATAAACAATATCACTTGATGCACTTTTTGACTCATTCTGCAGATAAACATTTTGGCAACACAAAAGCACCACATGCTGAGCTTACTAAGGTAGTGACAGGTAAATGAGAATGACTTGCAAGGATTATGACATCATCATGTCACAACAAGTCTGAAAGCATTAAGCAGGCACACAATATTGCTTAAGCAAATTGGGCAAACGACTAGCATCTTACTGCAAGGTGGCACATAGCATTATTGTTCTGTGGAAATGGTGCAGGTCTCTTCTTTTCTTCAAAATACTTATGGGGTTTTCCAGAATCATAATGATAAATAAGAAAGCAGGCTAAGTGCAAGATATTACAAGCTAGAAAGCTTCTTTAATATTTAATGACAGAAACCTATGACATTATCTTCCTTACACAATCTCAGGTAATTACTGTAACAACTGTCTCAGCAGATTAGCAGTACAGTGTATTACAGTTGTATTCACCATTGCTTGTAATGATAATAACTCCACTCAAAGTGAAAGAAAGATATGCAACCTTGCAGTCATATCATGCTGGGAAGTGTTAAATTGTAAGAAGGAAACATTCTACATTATTAATGTTAGGCAGAAATAATAAGGGAAAGTGGTATAAGCTCTCAAGCCTTGAAATGGCCAGCATAGAAAAGGGCCAAGCAATACTGGAAATCTTACATCCAACTTTCTCAGCTCTGCAATGTGCATGGACAGTAACTGCATAGGAATGATTGTGAGGATGCCTTGTAAACAGTCAATTGTCATGGGAACTTCTAGAGCTTTGGATTTTTTTATCTTCTTAGTTTTGCTCTCATCAAGCTCTCCATTTATCTGTGAATCTCCGTTGGTGGTCACATCATCACTGCTGTTTGTGCTTTCACCGGTAAGACTTTCTGCATCTCCGTAATTACAAATCACAACTGGCACTCCCTGAAGGAAGAATTTGCAAAGCATACATCCATCATCTTCAAGCACAAATAATAAATCTAGTGTTTGCCTGCAGAAAATGAATGGTTTTCAACGCAATGTATCAAAATTTATTTGCCTCTATGTATGTAAGAGACCAGCATGAGTTTTCACCACAATTCACTGACATCTAACGATCAGCACTAACACCAAAAATTTCAAAATTTACTGAAAAGTACACAGAAACTATATCATATTATGCCAATATGATTCTCAGTTAGAAGTTCAGTATTCATACTACATGAAAATGCAGCTCTGACCTGCAATTCTCATGCAGAAGACAAATTTACGCTTCTATTTTCCATCACAACACATAGTAACCAGTCAACATAATATATGAAGGGTATACTTTGCTCCTGGTGATTGGCTGTATATTTCTAAGACGGTCTTGACATGAGCACATGCAGATTATTGCAAATTTATGTTTTCTGAGCTGTGTATTTTAACAGAACAGTGTACTTTTCTTCCCTAGATCTATACCATAACAACTGTAGTTGTATTTCATCGATGCAGATAGAATAGCAAATTATGACTCAAGACTCTGCAACAGTATAACTGAACTCTAAGATAGAATATCTCAACTTCAAGGAAACTATCTTTGATGTGCAGAAAGTTCCCCAAAACTTGCAATATCTGTGATGACTATCGAAACTAATTTTATGTTGGCAAATTGGTATTTTGATTTACAAGCACAACCGAGCTCAAAGAGAATGAATATATTTTGCTTTGGTTGAGACAATTCATTGATGTTGAGTAGGCTGAGAAAGATGACATAAAGCCCACCATAGCTGCTAAACCACGAGGTTCTCACAACCTTTGAAGTCAATATACAACTAAGAGCAGTCTGACTGAAGAAGAAACCCGATACACATGATGTTTCTAACTAAACCTATTTGCAACAAGAATCTGTGGTGAAATTGATACAAACTCTATCCTGAGTCTAAAATGACTTTAAACGTTCAAAACAAGAGGGAGGAGAAAACATATCACACAACAAGGAAACATAATGAGGCTTTACAAATAACCTGAGCCGTTTCATTTGTATCATCATGAACTTTTTTCTCTTTGGTACCTTATATGAACCTTTAGAATATACAGCCGAGTCAGTCTAATTCAATTTCCAATTATCCGATTTTCCCTCTGATCTGACGGCACACAAAATTTAGCTTTTTTTCTTCTTTACATATTGTAAAAATATCCCCATTATTCAAGGCTGATGTTCTTTAATTTGAACGGATTGCATGTATCGCCTTCGCCACTCTCCTGCAGTTGCCAAACCACAATAAATGATGTGTTGTGTGAAACAATGAAGTGTTTGATTGGGCAGTGAGCATGGGCTAGGCCTAGGTGTGGTAAGTAGGGCCATATGTGTACATGTTATTTATTACAACATAACTGAGAAGGCAGGGGAGGGAAGATGGTGGCACATGAGAGCTCAAGGTCAAACAACTGATCTATAATCACACACTTAGTCACAGAGTGTACATGGGCTACTGTTAGCGCCATTCAAACTCATCCTGAAATAAACCCTGGAGAATCATCCATCATGCTTGTTTTTAGGCTGCATGAAGACCATAGAGGCAATACTTTTCTTGACTTTTAAGTCAAAAAAGAAATCAAGGAAAAACCTTGCAAAGCTGCAGCTGAGTGAATGGTTACAGTGGATCTCCAATGAGTATACCATATCGAGCATTAACATTTTAAGACACTAATTAAAATTACAAAATTCATTGAAAGCATGCACAAAATTATAAGATTAGATGCCGGAAATGAGACTGAGAAAATTAAAAAAGTTCAGAAAGTCCCCCATTTGCAGCTTCCTTCTAGTTCTAGTATGAACTCGCTCAAGTCTTGCTGGCAAGGTGAGCACTGTTCTTTCCCAGCAGCACATAGGCTACCATTTCTCAGGCCCTGTGTTTTATCCCACCCATAGCTCTCTTCACGCCTCACAAAACGAAAAGAATGGTACAGCAATGCTAAATGGAGACAATTTTGTCCATATTTCACTCTGTGATGGAGAATACTATGAATTAGTACTATGAATGCAGCTATATGAATACATGGAACTTCCTTGCTAAAATTACAATGCTGACTGGTAATTCGAATCCCTTTCGGTGGTCCATGGAAAATCGAATCAAGTAGATTCAACTATACTTAGCTCTGAGGTATTACTATTGTTCATCTTCTACTCATTCAAAGAAATATTACAGATCAGTTTATAAAACTAGTGTTCTTTTTAATCTTGTCTTAGTGTCACTATCATCATAACATAGGCTCAGGTTTTGCATAAGTCACTAGTCTAATACACTCCTTGATCTTTGAGAGGTTTCATGCAAAATATCAAGTGTTTGCATTACAACAGAAAAGTGTCATTGCATAATTATCATTAAACCTAACTGACAAAAGATCATTAACACACTTCAACTGTTCAAGTTCATATTTCCTTCCAACACGTCTGAGGATGTGCCACAACTGTTTAGTTTCATATTTCTTTCCAACATAGATGAGAGGGTACCAGACATTTAAAAAGGAAATGGCAAAACGCTTGCTACAGCATGACGTTTATGGAGGAAAAATTTTGGGATGAAAAGTGAATAAAAGTGAATTTTCTCATAACGTCTCATATGTGGTTGTGGTAATGATCTATTATTCCGTTTATAAAGAAGTCAGTATGGCTTGTACACAGACACAATAACATGCAGGTTACATTTAAAAGAGCAACAATGACAGAAAAGGGGAGAGGGGTGGACTCAAAGAAAAACAAAGCATTCTTGTGCCAGGACACTCTAAAAACTACTGCACTGGTATTTCCACACACACTGGAGCAGAAATGCAGAAAGAACAAGGAACAAGAGGCTAATAAACTATTATAGACTGAAATGACTGAATGAGACCAGGATGAAACTGTGAGACTAAGACAAGCATGCAAGAGAGAAGTTGAGAAGATACAATGAAAAAAAGTCCATCTGGCCACTCTGTGCTGCTACCTGTAAAGTTTAACTGGAAGATCTGCCAATTATTTCAAGATTAAAACATTGCATCATCCCAATGAAAAACAAACTTTCATATCCCTCCCTCCGAAAAAAAACACCAACATTTTATAAGCAAAAGATACATGGCATACTGACAAGATCTGAAGTATCTAATCCCTAGGATAAGACTGAACCCTTGTATGTTACATGTTTCTCCTTTCAGTTGCTTTAAGTGTACTGAATATCACATATGTACCTTAACCCATTCTTCAGTATCATTCTGACTTCATACTACCAAACTGCACATCCTGTTTATTCAGTGGACCACAGTAAAGTGTGTCTCATTAATTCAAATCAAGGCCACCTGAATGCGATGTCACCTGGCCATTCAATCACTATATTTATAATTAATATCTTTTATCATGACCAACCCCTTGTTCCTGTTATAGATAGATTTGGCAATCTTTAACAAACTAAAAACCCAACAATAAATGAAACCACTATAATTTACTTACGTGTCTGGCCTTTACTTGCTGCAGGGCATTCTCACATTTCTGTTGAAGAAGTATTGCCACTATTAAAAATATCTTGGTAATCTAATAGTTACGTATGGTAGATAGAGTACACCTCTGAACCATGCAATGCAAACATCATACTGCTAACATTTTTTGTTCAAGATCTTGCTGTCTGCAAATGATCAGTGGATGTTTCTGTCTGACACTGTATACAGTATTGGCACTTCTTATAAAGATTAAGGTCTTTTTTTTGAGGCTGAACTGATTTTTGTCTGCACACGTTTTTTAAAACAACATTTTGATGTATTAACAGTCCCCTGCAAGAACTCCTTCCTCAGAGATTCTTTTAGGTAGAATATGGTTCTCTACATCTGGCTGGGCATAATATGTTTCGTTAACTGCATTATTAACTGCATCTTTTGTCAACTGTGCCTCAAATATAACTTTCAATCAAAGTATCACCCCTGGATTGAGGTATTTCCTTTAGATATCCCAAGAAATCAACTCACTGAGAATACATTATCCCTTGTGCAAACCATTAGCACAGGCATAGCTTCATCCACCAGAGCAAGTGGGCCGTGCTTGAGTTCTCCTGCCATGATGCCCTCAGAGTGCATGTATGTCAGCTCTTTGATTTTCTAGAGAACATAAAGGTACAACAATGTTGTTACATGAATCATATATCTGCAAGCAGATGAAAAGTTACACTGAATGACAGAACTTTTACAGTGGAACAGTGTTATTTAGGCAACAGAAACAAACTCACTATAATGCTTTCTTTAGAGTGAGCTCACTCAGGTGCTTAATTACCAACACCAATCCTAACAATAAGCCTTTCCCTGATGCTAATTCTAAACCCCTACCATAATTTTAGCATTAACCACATGCAAAATGAGTTCCTGAATAAATACCACCTTCACAACACAGCATATTATAATTCTGGGCTTTCACTACATTAATCAGTGTGAATGTCCAGTGGTGACATTCTCCTTGCAGCATTAATTTTATTCCAACAATACTCTTGTATGGCAAACCTTTTGATACTATGCCCCTGGCTAAGAGGAGACCAATTTACACAAATGTGTTATCACTTTTTATGGACATGAAATTTTCTATAAGCAAATGTGATGCGCTAACAGGGACATTTGTCACTTACACGAGTATAAGTTTCCTCAAGGCTTGACCAAATGGTAAGAAAATCACAGAATCAAGGAATTTTAAAAGCCAATATGGCAAACTGCTGTCTAATAAGTGGAAATTTTCTGATGGTTGACATTTTAGTGACTGGGAGATCAACAAGATGGATAGCAATAAGATTTGTTTTATGTAATGGCAGCATCAAAAGTAAAGGCAGTTTCAATATAGTATTGCTATAACCTATCAAAGCTGAGGATGGGCTTGTGCCATGTGCATGATTTCAGACAAGATTCAAAATAAAAGAGATGCAGCCGAGACTCACCAATGCTCCCTCAAGGCATGTAGCATAATTGTAACCTCTACCCATGACCAGCAAGGACTTCTCATGATGAAGTTCTCTGGCCAGCTCAAGGATTTTGTCATCCATGGTGAGAACTGTCTTGATATGTTCTGATTTTTTTTAAAAAAGGAAAAAAACAACTTTCAAATGAATCCTAAAATATTTCAACGACTTGTAAATATTTTTTTGTAATGACAGCAGCAATTCCATCACTCTGATGAATACAAGGATTAGATGGGCATAGTTAACTGATGGAGAGTAGCTTTTTGGACCAGTCTGCTGTGAGCTGATTCTATCGGCTGTACTTTCAGCAAATACAAGTTACTACAAATTATTGTCTGAATCAGAAGTTCACAAGATACCACTGAAACATTTTTTCACACAATGCGTATGGTTTTTTTCCTTCAAATGCTAGAAAAATTATTTCAGAAGCTATGGCACTTAGTACCACATTCTGCAATTATGTAGATATTTGCTCATCAATAGACAGCATATACATTGCATCAGCTAATGGAAAGTCCTAAATTTAATCTAAACCTGCAAATCAGTTAATCTTCACATAAAAATGTATCAAAAATGCTTTGAACTGCAATTTCATTTTTATTAATTCCTATGTGCTCTTCATCTGTGGTGGCTGTGACCTTACCTGGAAGCTCCTTCAGCCCTTGTATAATTTCTCTGCGTCTATTCTGGAGGGAGATTCTGTCCTCACTCATCATCAGCCCAAACAACACCAAGGCAATAAACTGACTTGTGTAGGCCTGGTTTAAAGACAAAATGTATTTATTAACCTTATTTATTATCTTCATTAAGATAGAAAGATGAGAAAGGAAACAGATGTAATTGTAGAAAAATGAACATCTTCCAGAGATAATAACTCATATATCTCAAATTTCGGTATTCTTTGACCTCTACAACTATATCGCTACATGGTTTCAACAACATCAGGTAGATAAAGAGTTTATTATCTAGTGCCCCTAGGACTGATCCCTAGCCATTAAATACTCATGCATGTTTGTATGGCATATTTTCAACTACTGCTCAAATGATAATATGACAGAATATTAAGGCAGTAAAGAGATGGAAGTGTTGGTGAAAGATCATGTGCTGTGTCATCAAGGACCATGCATATTCGGCCTTTTCCATGTTGGACCTAACATAAACTCTTTGACAAGCAACAACAGCATATACTAAGCACACATTTCTTGATTCATGTGAAACTTAATCAGGGTTCAGTCCCTACATTTCTATCATCCACATGACAGTCCAGCCATTCTGGACTTGTTATTAAGGTAATTTTCATCTTGTCTGGATTTACCTTGGTACTGGCCACACCAATCTCAGGACCAGCATTGATGTGCACTCCACAGTTAGACTCACGAGAGATGCTGGAACCCACCACATTTGTGATGCCAACAATCAGGGCCCCACGCTGTTTGCAGTAGCGCAGTGCATTTAGAGTATCAGCCGTTTCACCTGAATCAATAGGGTAAAAAATAGATACATATTTTCCATCCTGTATTTAGTAAAATCAAAAATGTTTTTACTTATAATGCTACTAACAAAAGTGCAAAAACTTGTTTGTTCATCCTCTATGAAATGGAAATATCAGTACTGTATGAGCTTAGCTAGTGTTTGAATATGGAAGATAGAAGATTCAGGGCATGGAGTTGCACTGAATTTCCCATAATTTACTCCTAACCCTGTATGCCCAAATAAGCAACTGAAGTGCAAAACCAGCCACATCATCTCTCATCTTTTCCTCAATTCAATTCAATTCAATTCAATTCTGTTTATTAGCTCTGGCAGAGTTCTGCACTAGAGCAATGCAAACAAATACAAAAATACATTTCAAAATGGTGAACACTGAGGGCACATACTAACATACTGAAATGAAATATTTATGCTTATCTAACATATGAAGGATAATATTAATGGTGGTAAGATATATAAAAAATATCATCATTCTACGGATTCACGCCATTCAGCAAACATTTTACCAATTTACATACATTCTTAAGGATTTCAATATTATTTGTTCTGAGTAATTCAATATATTTCAGTACATTTGGTCTACTGCAAAATCTTATTGGTAAATATCTATTTCTTTCAGGTCTAAAGTTTGGGCAGCATAGTAAATAGTGAAACTCATCGCCGACGTCTGTCATACATAGATTGCATTTACGGTCTTTATATTCAATGTCGTTATATCTACCTAATTCTACTGGAAATTTATGATTACCAGTTCTAAACTTGAAAAGATTATTTATTTCCTGGGCTCTAACTGGCTAAAATAATTTTCAAAATTCCAAATATGTTTGAGAAGTAAATAACTTCTACCTTTATTACTATTGCTACCATCAAGATCAGCTTCTGCTAAGTATCTCAAGCTTCAAAAGCATTGTTTCAGATTTTAGTCACTGCTAATGAAATTCCCCACTGGCACAAAGAATATGTTGGGCAGCTACTGTTATCTTCTGTCACTTGTCTTGCACAGATTTATAATGTCAAGCACTCTTTGTTTGATGTTTACACTGCCTCCTGCTGATCTTTTTTATTAATTCATACTCTGAAGATTTACAGTACATGTGTGCCTAATATAAGCAGTACAAGAACATCACTGAAAGGTTTTAAAGTACGCTTGATGAACACTAAATCACCAACAAAAAGAGTTGTATTTCCAGTCCATGTATTCAAGCGCAACTTAAGATTGACTGATTTATGACAGATCTACTGATTCTCAGCATGTCTCAGGTACTGAACAAGGGTTTATTCATTTGGGAAAGTTGCTGACATCAACAGAAAGGACCCTTTTCACCACTAACATGTAAAACATCTCCTGGTATAGTCTGTTCCCCACAGTTAAAAGGGGGTATTTCCACTACGAAATGATAACAATATGCTGCAACTCTTTATCATTGTTAAAAAATGCAAAACAAAAGAAACAACATTTTCATGAAAGGCAGCAACGAACCTCAAACATAAACAGCTCAGAACATAAAAGTATGATCACAACTGTTTTTCTATAAACTGAGTAATTTTATTGTGAGTACTAGATACCCCCAAGTCACCAAAAGTCACATTTTCATGAGAAAATTTTACAGGATTACAAACTGCTATCCTCAATTTATCATGAAAATTCAGTGAAACATTTTGCCTTGTATTATTCTCCCTGAAATGCAATTCTGATATCTTAGTGTCACCTGATTACTTACCAGACTGGCTGATAAAGAAACAAACATCGTCTCTGAAGATTGGTGTGCTCCTATCCAAAAAGTCACTAGCAAGCTCCACCATCACTGGCAGTTCTGTAAGTTCCTCCAGGAGTTGGCGAGTCTAAATAAAAAAAAACAGGACAGAGCATTGATTACAGAGATGGCCTTCAGAAAGCAACTACTACTGGGCCATTTCTTGAAACTGTTGGTAGAATGGAGATGGGACAAGGAGAAATGTTTCATAATCCATATCTCTCTATACTACAAAGAAATAAGCAAAGGGCGAAAGACACAAAAGACAAAGTTTTAAATGTTCTGTACTCACAGCAACAGCACTGTGGTAGCTTGTACCACAGGCAATAAAAAGGAGACGCCTGCATCGTCGAATTTCACTCATGTAGTCTTTGATGCCTCCAAGAACAACAGTTTCCTTGTCAAAGTTGACCCTGCCTCTCATTGTGTTGACAACAGACTCTGGCTGCTCAAAAATCTCCTTCTGCATGAAGGATTTGAAGCTTCCTGAAAGTAGATATGACAGTTATATGAATATTAGTGATGTCAACAGTTCTTTCCAGGCCACATGTCTTGGCTAACTACAAACAACATGTATGTTACAGTGACATACTGTAAGCCTGAAATCACAAATCAAACAATGCAGAGATTTCTTCAGAAGTGTCTTTTTTTTTCTGTAGCAAGGATCTAATCTTAGCAAATTTCATGAGTTGAGCGTGTTCTCACTAAAAAAAAGTTCTGTTCAAGTGAAGCATGTAGACAGTAAACAGTGCACAACTGACCCAAGTGTGTGCAGCCAAAGTGACAGCTTTTCAATTGTTTGCATTTCTCAGCTTGTATTGGGTGTAGGCCTTGCCTTCTACCTCTTTACTTGAAGAGGAAGAAGAAATCCATCTATGTCAATCTGAATTACTCTAGATGTCAGGACTTAAACACACATTAGAAACCATCATAAAGGGCTCAGACGGTCGTGAAAAGCCATTCCCGACTTTTGACAAAGTTGAATCCTCCCAGGGAAAAAAAAAAAGAAAAAAAGCTTCTGCAGTAAACAACTGCCCAGCAAAATTCATTACAGTGTATCCCAGAGGAAAGTGTATGACATAAATACTTCATCCCCTACCATATTTTAACTTCACTCATAGTGGCATTCAGATAACAGTAGGCACAAACCAAACACTGCCACTCCTTCTGATATCTCGTATCAAGACTTCCTTTCTTTGAAGAGAACACAGAATACGCTTATCAAAGTTTCTACCACAGCCAATTTGCAAAGTTTCACTAAAGCTAATGGAACTGTCCTTTAACCAAAAGGCGCCTTCCATGTCATTTGATAAACTGAGTAAAGAATACAATTAATCAGTTTGATATAATATGTATAAATATACAATAAATATACGAGATATGTGAGTAGCTTGTGAGGTGTTCCATGAGATCTCCTAATCAAAGAAAGATCATAAGATGTATCCCTTATAATTCCTCCCTTTTCAGACTCTCTAAACTATATCACAGACATGGTTTGTTGATATGGGTCTGCAAAAGGTAAAAAAGTCTCAAAATTATGAATATGATAAGAAATGTTTTCTTGCTGCACAATCTGATCCTTTACCCTTCATGATCTCCTCAATGGCCATTTTCAAGGTGGTGATCTCTCTGAATGTCTTTTCATCCAGTGAGTGAGTGGCCTGGTGGATGTTCAGACTGCCTTCATGGACTGCTGCCACATCATTCTCCTCAAGGAAGATTACCTGATCTGTGTGTTCAACAATGGCACTGTGGAGCGCAAAGTCAATGAAACAAAATATAGGCAGTAGATAATGGCATGAGGTATAACAAAGACAATATTAAGAATGGACATGATAAACTTTGCCCTTCCAAAATACTAGACGTTTAGTCTTAGCTAGATTGCTCCTGCTGACTCTTAAACAGTACTGTTTTCAATGCAGTAACTTTTTTAAATTTAAAATCTCAGTAATTGCTTTTCTACCTTCATACTTCATCCTGGAATTTACTGATCTTGTTCTCTGTTGTACTTGGACTAAAGGCGAAAAGGAGACAAGGGGGAAGACAGATTGGATAAATGCAAGGAATGCCTAATGGACAGAATTTCACTCTGCAACCAGGTTTCTTGGTCTGATTTCACCAAACTAGAAAGGTGCAGAATTGATTTCACCATCTATAATTCAGTAAAGTAAAGTCATGACAAGACATCCTAAGGAGGACTCCCACAAGATCTGCCTGAGAGAAAACATAATGAGCAATAGAACCAGTTATACCTGGCATCTGAAGCAAAAAAGTATTCGATTTCCTTGTCAGGTCCTGATGGGTGGTATTCTGTGTTCTCTTCCATTCTGCGACCTCTCTGACTTCCTCCAAGTAACAAAGGGTCTTCTGACTGTCTGCGACCTTGGCTGGTTCCAAGATAAACTGGGTCTTCCATTCCTCTGCCACGCTGGCTGCCTCCAAGATAACCTCGGTGATCTGCAAGGATGACAGAAACAACAATAGACATCATTATCATTGTTAAGTACTGCAACCATACAGGTTAATACAAGTAATGAAATCCTGAAAATCTACCCAGTTATTCAATGTGAGGATATATATAATAAAGAACTGCATAAAAACAAAGGTTATATGAAATGGAAAACAAGACAAGTTTCCAAACATTTGATGCTGGATGTCCAGATTAATGCACGCTGAATGAACTTTTGGGTCTACTGAAAGGAGAATGACAAATATATGCCATATCTTCAGTGGTTTTCAAAACCATAATAAACCTGCCATGTTATTGATTTGATTTGATAAGGACCAGCTTAATTTCTAAGATTAAGAATTATTAACTGTCACTTAAGAAAACACGTCACAGAAAATGTTTAAAGTATGCATGCTCCTTTTAAGCTATACACAAACATTTCAGTAATAGCAAAAACACACATTTAACACTTCCAACATGAAATGGAACATTTCATTTGTGCATCTAACTGCAATTTTTATCCCTCTAATTACACCAGGTGTCTATTAGCTACACTACAGTTCTAGGTGCATACATACAGTACTATGTGACAACCTGCTGCATGAACACTCTTCATATGTATAAATGCAGCAATTGTGTGATATATTAACTGAAACTAATCATGGGTGTAAAAGGGTACCTGCAGTCATTGCTTCTGTGGGAAAGACAGAATTTCCTTTTAACATGGGCACAGTAACAATAGTCAGTGAATGGCCAATAAATGATATAATGAAATCTGTCTGTTTTCAGATATGGAATATTTTCAGAATGGCCCAATTACCAGCATATTTTGCACTCACACATGAGAGTTAGGATTACTTCACTGGAAGATATTCATGTAAGTTCTTTGCAATAGCTCCACAGCTACCTCTTCATACCACAGAATAATAATGTGATGAAATAATTCCTTCCATCTGAATGCAAATCATTCTAGGTGCACATCTTCATTTACAATAACATGATGAGAAAAGTTCTTTGAAAGATAAATCCTGTCAGCTAGAGAAAGTGAAAAAAACAGCCTTCATATTCAACTTCATATATTTATATATTCCCCCCTTCTAAAATGTATTTCTTGATGCATACATAGATTACCCTAATTTGTGAAAATGCCCCATTTCATGAACTAGACCACCAAACTGCCCAGGTCATGAAATGTGCCACCCACTTGCTCATTTCATAAACAGGGCATCCTGATATAAAAAACTATGTACTATCCCTCTCATATATAATATGGTTATTTGATGGTATATATA
>JAWQUT010000247.1:809389-822776 GCA_033807755.1 Ellobium chinense
ACCCGCTTGCATTCTGACCGACAACCGCCACACCTGAAGGTAGGAGATGTTCTTCATTTTGATGGGAGCAAAACTACAACAGTGTTCAAAAAATGGTATGGACCAGACGTGCCACTAATAATCAAATCTGATTAATATAATGTAAAACATCGGTCTCCATCTGATAATACACATTCGTCATGACTTGGCAATGCAAATAATATAGATTCCAGGCTGATAAATTCAATCAATTCATGAATGAATGAGTTCATTATGATACCATCTTAATAAAAGATTAAACATTTAATGTAATTTTGAAATATGTAATTCAGTCTGTACTGTCCTGTTCGAAACCATGCATTTCACGGGTGGGTCAGCCATATACAAAATGAAGTTTATTACTGTTTGCCTGAAAGCTGAAAGGACTGGTGACTTTAGTCGTAATATTTGATAAAGCTTCAGATGTATTCTTCTTAAGGAGAATTCTTTCCAAAGAGATAGAACTTTGGTGCTGTTTTCCAATTTCATATGCACCATGACAACCCCCCACCCCGCTCCTTTTGCTCTGTACAATGAAAGTAGCCCGCATCATAATAAAAATGTTTGTGAAAGTGTACGTGATCAAATGTAGGAGCCATTCAGCAGCAATTTTCTAAAACTGCAAAAAGATAATCTCCTTCTCTCTGGAGTATCTTATATCTTTTATCTGTATCTATATCTATCGATAGATGCATTGCTTATTTCAATGTGGGCTTATTTTTGAAACCTTCTCTCATGACAGTTTTCATGTGCTGAACATATCATTCCTTTTACATTCAAATGATTTACATTCAAATTAAAAGAGCTTTAAAATTTGGGAAAATCTTAAATTAAATGTCAAAAACCTAATCTACCCTACTATTTTCGTGAACCACTTTGGGTAAAGAGCGTGTCTGAGACACTGCTTTGGGAGCGAGCTTGCTCCTCTTTCCAGACACGTCAGTGGACTACTCATTTGTTTGATCAGCCGTCGATAACTTGGATGAAGGTAAACAGAGGGGTGAGAGAGATGCAAGGATCAATTCACCTCGGGCTAAAGGGTTTCTCCCAATATTGTGAATGCCGGTGAATGGTGACAACGAGGATGAATGGGACCCAATGAAAGGAAAAACTACGGCAGTGCAGTAAGCTGGTTTTTCCCGTCACTCCCTCCACCCACTGGATCTTGCTAAGTTGTGTCTGTTGGGCTTTTTAAACAATGCTTCAGCTGGAAATGGTGACGTCATCTTCTGATTTGACTATCTGACTGACTGACTGACTGACTGACTTCCTTCCTTCCTCTCTTCTTTCCTCTCTTCCTAACTCGCTGACTGACTGACTGACTGACTGACTGACTGACTGACTGACTGACTGACTGACTGACCGACCGACCGACCGACCGACCGACCGACTGACTGACTGACTGACTGACTGGCTGACTGACTGACAAAACAGATAGAATGACATTATATCCATTGCTTTCTTCCTACCTCTTCATGAAATCTATATTATATCAAAGAAACTTCTACCCGAGAATTTCCCTCCCTCCCTCACTCACTCGTAGCCAAACAAACAAAAAAATCTCCAAATCCAGGACATTTAAGACATTTACTGACTCTCCAAGGAAAATGATTGACAATGCCACACTGTGTTATATACATTTGGGACTGAATATCTGTAGAGATAGTTTTGACATTTTTTTTAATATATTGTTGTTCAGCTTATACAACGCTTCAGACAAAGAGGTTTCTGTTCACAAAACTTATGCTTTTTGAGGGGTGGGGGGTGGGGGGCCGCGTGGGTGTGTCAAGGAAAATGATTCTCTGTGCATAAAACTAAATGATAGAAAGAAGGTGCAGAATATGGTGCACAACTTTTATATGCCCGCCCTAAGTTTGTAGTCTTGTTAGCAGACACCAGTCTGCACGGCAGGGTTCCCCGGGTGAGTGTGATATTATTAAATGTAACGGCCAGTGGCTGAATGCATAATCCATACGTTAATAATTAACGTATTGCGTTAACCAAAGTGAACACTACTAATGTTTTGAGAGTTACCCGTGGATACCGCAGCGCGTTAACTATCGTAAGGATCATGCATACGGCCACAGGACTCAAAATTCAAAATGAATGTAACGCCCTGCTGGCAGCTTGCCCACTTTTCTGGCCCCTAATCCGCCTTAAAGATGTAAGGAGTTCGCCTCAGAAGAAAAAAAAAAAACTCTCTGAGTCCCTCTGATGGCTTCATGCTGCAACATGACGGCCATGTTACATCAGGGATCAATGACTGTACTCTTAAACATTTATTAGGTACATCGATTACAGTTTATTGCAGCATAATCTATTTTCAAACACAAGAAGGCTTATGATGAAACAGCTGACAACGTGTGAACATGAGTTCAATCTGAGAATGTTTGTTAACTCTATAACGGGAATGCGTAAATGTTGTGAAAGCTGTACACGTGTTAATCGTTACATCAGTATGGGCAAGCAGATCTCTGGGTACATTGTAGATCTGCCCAGTTATTAAGAATATCTTTTCCTCCCTTAACCAAATGTAGGCCTAACACCAAAACGCTGAAAAACATTACAGTTTGACAATATCTTAGCATGATGTAACCTGTTACGCCACATTTCGATGAAAAGACTGGCAGAAGTCAGTACATAATAGTCCGCTGCAAATAAACGTAGGAAATGCCTCTCCCAGATCAAACCTAGTCAAATAATGCCGAAAGAAGAAGACGCCGGGAAAACCCCTCTGTCTCTCCTTCTCTCTCTTTCTCACTCACTCACTCTCACTCTCTCTCTCTCCATCTCACACACACACACACACACACACACACACACACACACACACACACACACACACACACACACACACACACACACAAACACATATATGGGTGTGGGGGGAGGGAGGGAAGAACTTCAATGGAGAGATCCAGGACCTCGATTTGCCCGCAAGGGATTTGTGCTCGGAAAGGGGGTGGATGTGTATATTAGACGAAAGTAGCTTTCAGCTCGCCCCAGCTCAAATTTTACCGGCAAACCACAATATATAATTATTCAACTCTGACGAATTTAAACGAACCATGTTCGTTCGTTAATCAATCTTCAATAGAGAATGCATTTGCTGCGTTCTGCTCGCACAAGAAGAAAGAGGGAAGGTATATACGTGGAAGTATATTGATCAGGATGATTTCATCTCCCATGTTCTGATGCACTCTGAATGTTGATGAGCAAATTAATGTCAGCGCCGTCGTGGCTTTCATCATTTAATCTCCTTAGGATATGAACATGACTGTCACTTCCACTTGTGAGCTCTTCGTACACTTTTCTCTCTCCACGTTACAGAATCAAATCCCAAAAAAATGTTGACACAACACAGCTTACATTTCGCCCAAGTTATAAGCAGACAGTCGCCTTAAATATAACAAACGTCTTTTTCGCCTATAACATAGGTCTTTCCGCTGAAATTATATAAGCTCGTGGGTTTATCTCAGTCGGCTAGCTCAGTTAACAACACTGTGGCGACCGACAGGCCTACATGAAACATGATGAAGTTCGTAGAAGTTTTGGGAAGACAGTCTTCTCCCAAGTCAAATGCGACATCTCCGGCACGAAAAAAGGACCTTCGTTCAATATAAGGAAAAATGAAATGAAAAAGGAAAGCATGACTTTTACTTACCCCGTGGGGTAATTGTTGTAAAATGCCACGCAATGTTATACAGGTCATTCACACTACATACTAACAGAACAGAACGTACAATTACAAATAACATATTAAAACAGCCATCGGTACTCGCCGCGGTGCAACGCTGGTTCCCCAGCTCTAAAGTCAGGTATTTATTTGCACCTGAGAGGAGTGAGGATCAGGAGTTACGTGATTTTTCAACCAAAAAAAAAAAAAAACCGTAAACCGCCCGACTTAATAGTCGACACATCAGATGGAAACAATCATGGATTAGAACAGATGGAAAAAGTCATGGATTAGACATCACTTTGCTGGATCTGACACAATGACAAACGTCTGCTATTATGGTTTTTTTTTTTAATTCAGAGTGTTCAAGGGGTATGTATTAAAAAGCTACACAGAAGGTAAGGCTATTTAAGAGCTAGGATAAAGACAACAGGCAGATGTGAGGAAAGATGGACGAAAAATAAATCCCTCCACCAAAGTCGACCAATTAGCTATCGCGTTGATTGTATAGAAACAAGCTTTTTAAAAATGTTATGTCGGCGATTTTCTTTAAAAAATAATAGAAAGAAAAAAAAAAACTGCTTATGTGAGTCAATAAGCTCTCCGTGCACAGACAGTTACAACAGAAAATGAGGGCAGCTAGGTCGTGCGGGTCAATAAGGCGCGTGACAAGAAACATTTATGTTTCTACGATGAGCAATAGGTATATATAGAGTCATTGCCAAATAAGGCAGCCTTAAATCTAACTTGATTTTTCTGATCATGGTGTTCATATGAAACACGTTCTAGCTCCATAACTAAAAGCTTTTTAATACTTTGTAAAGAAGCAAAGTTGTAGGGCAGACCTTAAGCTACACGTATCTATTTTTGAGGACACTGTGACATGTTTTTTTGACGAGTTATCCCCTTTTAAACCAAGGGTTTTGTTGATAATTATTTTAAACAATTCTTATCGGTTGTTGCTTTTCCTTCCCACAATTTATGATAAGCCAAAGAAACAAATATGAAGGGAAGATGTAAATTAGGCCACATATAAACTTGATGTCATTGTTGGGCTCGTTTGGGTTGAGTTANATATATATATATATATATATATATATGTGTATATATATATATATATATAATATATATATTTTTTTTTCTTTTACGTGAAGAACTACCATATGAGTCAATACGCACGATATTTAATACAATTTAGTAACGTTATGCCCAAAGGCATGGCCAGGAAACCGAATCGTTATGCCAAACATACAGCCATTTAGGTCACTGTGCCAGTGGTGTAGCAAAAACGGTCCTTAGTTCGTGTGTAGGGGAAGGGGGAGAGAACAGTGATTCAGGAGGATGATAAACCATACTCTGTTGATTTTCCACATTTACAACATTCATGGGGGATAGCTTGGACTCAGTGAGGGTATGCACACCCCTCCCCTCTTCCAATTAACACTACTGCACATGCACAATAACATGCCATCAATAATGAAAACACATGATATCTTCAGGGACGCTAAGCTGACGTGAAGTGAAGCATATGGGGAACAGCTGGCTAGATTTACCCTAAACCCCGCTGCTGCTGCTTCTGCTGCTAACCAATCAACAAAGCTGCGAAAGTATATCTGACAACAGTTACTAGACAAGCTAATGTAGACAGTGGTACAGCTGCTACGTGGCGGAGGCCCTCTTTTTGATCCTCCCTCCTCCCTTTCCCTCTCTCTCTCTCACTCACACTCTCCTCTCTCTCTCTCTCTCTCTCACACACACACACACACACACACACACGCGCGCACGCACGCACGCGTACACGGCATTACTTTTCGGCCAATATAGCAATGATTAATAGAATGATCTTACCCACATTGTCTTTACTTCACTCTCCAATGGAGGAGCTACAGGTGTCTTAGAGTTAGTAGCTACCACCTTGACTACATGTATTGGACGACGACAGGGTGAGAGAAGGCCAGAAAGGTGGGGGGGGNGGGGGGGGGTGATTTCCTTACTCTTAAGCTTTTCTGACCCCTTCTTAACTTTCTTCTGCATTGATTTGGTGATCTCCTTCAATACCCGGCCTAAAATAGTTCTCAATATGATTTCCTTATCCTATTGTTCATGCTTGCTTTGATGAGAATGCTTGTTGTGTTTTCGTGGTATGATTTATCAGTACTGCCGCATCTATAGAAAGAGTACTTAAAAAATCCGTTATTTTCTGCTATCGTGAAATTCAGAACTAAAATTATTCATATAATGGTGTCTTTAAAGTGTTTTCTTAGTTTGCTGCTTATTTTCTTTATTTTGCTCTGAGTTTTTAATATATTTAATATTTATCAATTGAGAAAGGGAATATGGCCTGTACAGCTGCTGCGGGTCCAATTTCCTTTTTTTTAATCTAGTTTTAACAAAAAGACATTGTTCTTTCTGAAGGTTTATCACACACTTGAAAAATTCAGATTAATATGACAACACTGTTTAGATTAGGAACACACACACCAAAAAAAAATAATAAAAGTAAAATATAAGAAACTAGAACAGGATGAAGCAACATCATGACAAATCAATTGCGAGATTACAAACACTTTTACTTGTATAACCTAATGCTGCAAATCTTAGCTGCAGAAAGAGTACATCTTGCGCTACTTTCTGAGCAGCTCATTTTGGGCCCAAGTGTGCTGAGCCTGATCTAGGATAATGAGAAAAAGATTAATTTTTTGTGTTACGGTCTTGATCTATAACCAATATATTATGAGGGTGCTTAGCAGTCTCCGAACAGAGCAATCTGCTTTAGGGGACTACAAATCGTCACGCTCATTCCACATCTGCCTAACTCAGTTTCTGAAGTTTTGAGGAATTTAGAGCTCTCAACCTATTACTCAAAACAAACCAATACCGCAGATGTGGTTTAGCTTGTAAAATTGGGATGCGATAACCAGTCAAAACTCTATATTTGTTTTAAAAGGAAAAATATAAATAGAAGATTATAGTACTATAAACAACTCAGATCATTTTTAAAATAACGACTAAGACAAATGCAAAATGAGCGTGACAAAATACTACCACATAACTAATCGACCTCCCTTGCACAGATTGTTCACTGAACAGCCATGTCCACAGACAGCCCATTACAACTGAGGACGGTGGGTACTTCAGATGACAGGTAACTGTAACTGATTTCAACTTCTGTATCTTTACAAGAATGTAAAGCAAATGGCCAACCCTTTAGTCATTGCATTTCTCTACAAACCAGCATTCTGCAAAAAAAAAAAAAAAATGGAACCTTCCTAATCGATTCCTTTCATCTCGGCTCGACTTTTCTGAACTTTAAAATCTAGAATTTTATTTATACCACACAATAAACGTATATTCTGGGTGTGTGAGAGGGAAGGGGAGGGAGGGGCCAGAATAAGATGACATATATTCTCACAGGGATTGAGTTTCCAAGGGGGGCTGAGCGTTTCTGTGAAAAATTGAAGGAAGCGAAGTTGTAAAAACGACAAACAGCTGCGTTGACAGTTGACTTCTTGTTAAAACAAAGATTTATCATTCTTACTTACCATGCACCAACTTCTCCAGTGCGGCAACCTTTCCTGTTTGCTTAATGATCTTGATGTTACAGGTGCATTCGCTGTTGTCACCAGATCCTTCAAAAGCCACTCCTGTTAGAACAAAAATAATAATGATACTGAAATAATAAGGAATTACGAACAAACAATAATCGTTCTGTCCCCCCCCCTCACTAAGAGTTGAGAGCAAAGTCAGGCACACACCCAGCAGTTTACATCCTAACTGAACATATACTATAGTTTATCCAGCCCATAATAGAAGATAACGGAAAACAAACAAACAAACAAACAAATAAGCGGTGCAACGTTACTATGTGTTTTACGGGTTATGAGTGATATTACTTCTGATAATTAAGAGACCTACATGACAGGTTTAAAATCAACGATGAAAAGGCTTAACATTTTAAAAACACGCTGAGCAGAACAACTTCCCGTCACAATGAACGTACCGGGGAGAAAAAAAACCCTGGACGTTCATAAACACTGCATTCTGGCTCAAGTTTTCTGAGTTCCGGTGCACAAAGCAAAGAAAAGGGGAAAAAAAAGGACACTTGTGTTTCCAACATGTAAACGATGCTGAGCCATGTGCAACATGTTATTGTGTTATCTAACAATAAAGGCTGCGGCATGTTCCACCAGAGAAGATGGGGCTATGCCGTAAATTATCAAATCTTTAATTAACCCTTCTGACGGTAAAAGTACAGCAAATGACGGGTTTGCCTATACGGACTGTTATCTGAACTGAAGAATCACTTAGATTAGTAGTACTGTGCGTGTGAACTTGAAAGGCATCGGTCCTATTCGCCAATGACATCACACTACTGGCTCATGACCTCCTTTTCTACTGACAAAACACATGGTCACACCTTCCTTGCATCTTCTCCTCCATTCTTTCTCTAGCGAAAGGTCCGCAGGTGTGGTGTATAATTCACACACAGAAGTTATTGGCAAGCGCAAATTAGTGGATAGATACACCAGAGTGAGCGCATCACCATCCAACTTGTGATCAAGTTTCACTGAGACAAGTAGCATGCGATACTGTTAGATGATGAATGAATGATGGTTGGGTTAAGAAAAAAAAAAAAGAGAGCGAAAAGAAATATTCAGTTGCCTTTTCTTCGAATGGAATGAAACAAAAACCAACAAAAAAAAAAAACAAACAAACNGGGGTAGAGAGGGGTGGAGGAACCAACACTGGCTAAACTAATATCACGTCAAAAAGTACGTGCTGTGAAACAAACACGTAAACAATGCGTCTGAAGTCAAAGGTCAAACAGTGCCAGCAATTCATAGTTGTGATTTTCGGAAGTCTGGTTACTGTATTAAGAAGTTTGAAGTAGGAGAATGAACGGCACATGTTAAATTATTATACCCATATTGCAGTTTTCAAGATCTGAAAACTCAAGCCTTATTAATCGGGAGCAATGGCTACAAAACAGTGGGTTGCCACATGATGTTACGCTGTGTTCACTAAAAGTTACCACCCTTTCACTTTAAGAGTTGACTTTTTTTTCTTACTAAACAAAAACAATTAGTTTTTTTTTGTTTTCTAGGATTCCTATAGAACACTTTACACTGCTTCACTGCATTCTATAGGGTAAATAAGACCGCTTTTCTTCAAATAGCAGTGCCCTCATGCCGCCAGTATGCTTCTCAATATACATGTATATTTCATTAACTGTCTGGGTGAGTGTGTGTGTTAGTGTGTTTGCGCGGGCGCGCGACTGCATGGTTGAGTGAAAGTCATTACATGAATTATGTCGTATGAGTGGCTGTTGGTAATTAGGTACAGGTAAGAGAGTGAACATACTGTTTATAATTATTGCTGTTCTGTATGCTCATATACAGTTGACGCTGTTTGAGCTTAATAAAATTATTGGTACTGTTATTGTTAGGCAATGTGGAGAGAAAAGTCTCTTTCAAGGGTGTAGTTTTTCCATGTATTTATCAATGGTTCACAATGGCACGAGAAAACCACGGGTATATCGGTGCACGAAGCTGACACATATTGATAGTGCGTCCCGTTTTGAGACTGTTATACAAATTACCTCGTTGCTGTTTAGCTTCAAGTCCCTTTTAACGGATGCTTTACACAAAGGTAAAAGAATTCCATTACAAAATATGCAGTTTTAGAACACACTGCAAACCAAACCATAAGCTGATTTCAAAATATACTACTGGCAGTTCTATTAAATTCTACTTGGCTGTTAACTGGAAAGGCCGGGGATGGAGGGAACACTGGGAATGGAGAGTCATTTCCTTTCATATCTGCTCAAAAAGTACTGATCTCTGCTGTGCAAGACATGCTGAGCTGTGATCATCCAAAATCCCTAATCAACCTTTCTGTCGCATGCTGACGATCGAATTGTGTAAAACACGTTCGATCTCCCCTCTGCACCCCAAGATAAATATTACTGCCAGCCACTAAAATCCTAAATCGCCAACATGATTTCGTCAATATTTCGGTGGAAAAGTATTATGGTCCTCGCGTGCTACCTCTGATGGTAAAGCCTTTGGATCAAGAAATCAATTGATTAGCATGTTAGCTTGCAATACCTACACTGTACTTACTCACATGCCTGCCCTAGCCCCAATATTTACGATGGCATGTATACGATAGCTTTGAGCTAGCTCTGATGCGCCCTACGAAGGATGGGCAAATTCTAATATAAAATGTAATTTCATTAAAATCTCTCTACTTTCCTATAAGTCAAGAGTGAGGCTGCTAATGTACCATTCTCTCCCATATTTGAACAAAAACGAAGAAAGAGATAGCATGTGCTTTAATAATGGGAAAGTCAACACGCCCACAACTATAACTGTCCAACCTCATAAAACAAATAAGAAGCCACGTAAATGCATAACGCAATATAAAATAAACACTCTGTAGGAAGAGGTTGTACTGTTTGATTTATTCACATCACCCTCTCCTTCCCACTTCTTTTTCAACCGATGTATAAACACTACAATATTCTACTGTTATCCGTACTTTTATACTGAGCGTAACTTAATGTAAAGAGTCTTCTCTTTGGAATTGGCACGTTCCGTTCTGATGAAATTCTGAAGAACATTACGTGAGTGTACAGTTTCGTTGGCTTCAGTGTTGCAATAGCCTATATCGACGAAACTGCCTTACTTTCTGCCGTATTTCATATTAGTATGACCTGATTTCGGTTTCGTGTTATTCTGCCCGATAAGATCTGTACCACCGAAATAATATGTGCAGTAGCGTATGATGCAAAAATTGTGCATTATTATTATCTTCTCATTAGTAATTCCGGGCGCGTCCAACCAGAATGCTAAAAATGGAACAGAGAAACGTAAAATGTCAGTCTATGCAGGGAAAGGCTGGAGGGTAAAACCTCCAACTCGTCTCATGTAATAATGTCGTGGCTTATAAATATCTACACGAAGCATATATTTCACCCAGGGATGGAAACTGAGGTGGGGGCGGCGGGGAGAGATGAGATCGAGCTAACCTAAATACTTGGAGGAAAATATGGAGGATGAAATCTGCTCTCAAGTACTTGATTCTTTCCTTTCGCTCGTCCACGAGGATAAGGACATAATCACCACCCCCACTCCCCCCCCCCCCCCCNCCCTTTCAACACCTGCCTTCCTCCTCTCCCCGAACCCCTCCATCGCGGACAGAAGTGAAGTCGTAACATTGAAATACGGTTCCGATAAGGTACAATTTTTATCATAGTCATCTGATAGTTACGAATTTCGCCGGTGGGGCGGCGTTTGTGATCATTACAATTGTGGGGAAGCTCAAACCGTACTGAGTGACGTCGTATCCAGATGTGAATACTCGTGATACAAGAAATATGTAACCGGAAATAACCAGTTGGCCAGAGGGCGAGATAGTATGACACCTGTTGCACTGTATCCACCTTCATCTCTTACTGTTCTAAGCCCTCTAGTTCTCCGTCTTCAATCTTGTATGCGTTTTCTTGATCGAAACTACACCCCTCCATTTTCGTAATCACCCTCATCCACATCCCTTAACAATGGAGCCGAAGGACATCTGTTAAAGCCAAGGTAGGAATAAATTTAATCTTAAGTATAATCGAGAAGGGATGCTCCATGCACGCGTGTGTGAGTGGAAAGGCAAGNGGGGGGGGGGGGGGGGGGGGGGGGGAGGGGAGAGGAGGAGAGAAAAGGGTAGATGGGGAGATTAATTATGGCCCTTCTATCATTTAGTCTCGCTATTATAACGCTTACAGTTTGCATCACGTAACAGCTTTGCAGCGACACGACAGAGTGATAAACATCATGTCCGCTCAGCAAGTTTTACATTATACTGGAGGGGCAGAATGACTTTTGTTCCTTGTGGCGACCATCCCATTTTCATTTTGTCATCCTTTTACAGACCAGAGGTTCCAAAAATGAGAATCTGACTCCCCCCAGCGAATTTTGATCGGGGAAACATCAAGAGAGGAAAACAAAACTGAGATAACAGAAAGATTTCAGCCATCATGACTAATTTTTTTATGAAGCGACAAGGTCTATTTTTACATAAATAGCATGTTAATATCTCCAACAGCCCTGAAGTAGAACTGTATCAGACTGACCTTTGATTACTTGTTACATAGTGGCGTAAGAGCACAATACAGAGTATCTGCATGCTCTGTTTCTTTGCAACAATGATTGTCTGTGCGAGATAACCTACCTATCACATGTATATTAAACACAGTAATCACTGTAATGAATGTGACGACCAATGTGTATTGCCGTTTGAAGCTTATAAGATTGATAAAGACATTATCCTTGGCAGCCGGATACGACAGCGGACATAATATTTTTTTTCAGTAAAGAATAATTCGTCAACAGAGTCTGGAAAGATCCGCTTGTAACATGTTGGGAACCTCTGACAAATTATACAAAACAGCTGACCCGTGACGCTAACATTAAATATGACATGACCCACTGTTTCCTTGAGATAGAAAAGGGGATTCCAGTTTACAAAAATGTGCAGCCCTACATTCTTAAGGACTCGAGTCTAGGCTAAAGGGATTAACAGCTCGGGAGCAAATGCATGTATCAAACCGCAACTTCATAAGAATGGTGGAGCAATTTAATGTAGGTGAAGTTAATGATCAATTCACATCAGGTCGATGTCCTTTATTTTATGAACTCTGTTTAACGGCTCGGGAGTAAATGCATGTACCAAACCGCAACCTCATTAGGTGGTGGATCAATCCAATGTATGCGAACTTAATAATCAGTTCACATCAGGTCGATGTCCTTTAGTTTGTGAACTCTGTCCTTTAGTTTTTGAACTCTGTTGAACTGAACATAAGCAAGAAGTACCTGGTCATGAATTGCAAATCGACGCTTTATTACAAAAGACTATCGTGTAACCAATTACTTAAAACTCAAGACAAGAAACGAAAAAGAAGTTCATGAAAATGCGCATGCTTACAGAAAAGCTGTTTCAGAACGCTACAATATGTCGCATACTTCCTCAAGTTAAGGTTCCATAATCGTTGTCCACACTGTCTTTCGTGTGGACACAGTACAGAATTCATTAACCTTAATTCTAAAGACACTGTAAGGAAGCGCCCAGCTACCCTTGGCTGACCCCTCTTCATGAATGTCATAGTATCACTTTAGTTCAAAGCTACCGTAAGTGGTTTATTATACTATGATAAAGTTTACCATACATACTGCCATGCTGCCGAAGTTTCATATCCATGGACAGGCAAGAGGATTGTGCCAAAGATTTAGGGTATATTAATCTCGATCTATATTAAGGATAACGAATTGACAAGGTAGCGAGTTGACAATGTTGTTAACGCCAGTGCACCATCATGGACTGGAATGAAATCTGCCTCAGTCTCCTGCCAATCTTGCATGCAATATTACATGCCGTGCTGTGCGCTGCAGTATGTGATAATACATGTGGGTGTTCCGTGTCTGAATGTGTGATATCAAAGACGTACATTCCATTAAAAAATGATGTCACGAAGTCGCAAGATTACAGTACAGTACAGTACAGTACAGTACAGTACAGTACAGTACAGGACAGTACAGGACAGGACAGGACAGGACCGTACCGTACCGTACCATACGATATTATATTATATTATATTATATTATATTATATTATATTATATTATATTATATTATATTATATTAT
>JAWQUT010000247.1:828203-843270 GCA_033807755.1 Ellobium chinense
CTGAGTTCCTCATACGGCTCAGAACGAGTCCTAGACCTCACTGCAGGAACCGGCAAAAAGAAATGTCCAATTCCTAGAATCTTGGGACATGGCATAGTTGAAATGCGGTACCTTAAAGTAACAAATCTGAGAAACTATACTCTGTGATGTCATCTCTTTGTATATAAAAACGAGAATAGTCTAATACAGGATATGAAGTGTCTTGCTGAAACAAGTTATAAATCAAGCACGCCTAGGCTGGCTTGTGGAACGGTGCTTGGGTGTGCATGATGCCATAGATCTATGCTGAAAAGGCGTCATTCAAATACGCATGGCACTTCCAGCGAAATGAGAGGGTCGCCGCAGTGTCAAGATAGTTTGTCGCCTATGAATAGCTATCAGTAAACAACTGCTAAATTTGGCGCTGGTATATTTTCGTAATGAAAAGAAGGACGAAATCTTCAATACTGTCATTCAAAGCCGGTAACAAAGAAGTCACAAACAACTCAGCACTGTGTTAACAGAAACCTTCGTGTTCTTATGGAAAAGATACTATCAGCGCATGATCGTTTCAATTCAGAGCTTGCGCATTAACGATGAGATCTCTTACCATCGTGAGAATTATATTAACTCTGCATGCTGAACGTTATTAGGGATGCATTCAACACCAATGCACTAATGGGATTCTTACGGTAGTAATCTTACATTATACCTTGCACACAAGGCGAAATAAGGAGGAACTTGTTGAATAATAAATGAACATTATTGATTTAGATTAATTTCTTTCTCAAATACAATTTTAATGCACATGCTGCATCAACCCTCATAAGAGTAAGTGTCCTGTCTTTTCTATGCGGACAGCCAGCCTCCCTCTGAGATTAAATAAATAAACGCGTTGACCTCACTGATTCAAGAAAGCGTTTTTGCACTGCAGCCACAAAATACGTACACCGCCCGATCACCACTGAATCTAATGTCTTGCACTGTCTCTCACAGGTTTAAAAGGGCATAAAACCCATGCATTAAATGCATCAGATGCAAGAAACACAAAATTTCCTAAAAACTGGACCATATGCAGCTTTATTTGAAGGTAAATAACTAGACCAGACTAGATATTAGCATACACTAGGTACATGACAACAAGCACAGCCCCATCCGCTTTCTCTAGTACGGTTATCTCCTATCAAATCACTGGTATCAAATGTTTAGATTGAATCTAAGCCTGCAGAAATCTGTTCTGCATTTCTAAATTTCTTCCAGCCTAGCCCACCTTAGCTTTAATCCCCCTTCCTCACAATAGTCAACAAAACAATGCAGAATGAGTATGTCTAGTCTAGATCTACAGTGTTTCGATCTCCTCTTTATCCCTTCCCCCNCTCTCCCCAGAGAAAAAAATGCATTTCCATTAAACTGATAAATGTGCCCTGTTTCATGTATTTCATTCACTCCTACAATCCCTACCCCCCCCCCCCNCCCTTCAAAAAAAAAATCCCCTTCCCCCCATGTCTAACCTTTCCAATTATTCAAGTCTTTCCCCCCAAGCCTGACAACCCAATTCTGCTCCTTTGGTCATGATGAACTAAGCACAATAAACTGGGCAAATATGTGCCTTCCTTACACGTCATTTTCCTTCCATCCAACCCCATCTACATACCATTTTACTGCTTTCATCTGTAACACCACGAAGTATACTCTGTGTACATACAATATGTTACCCCCATATTGCTCATTTTGTAATGGTTTTGGCAGTGAAGTTTGAGGACAGACAGTGACTATCAATAGGAAGGATCATAATGCTACTGCTGTCTTGTTTTTTGCTTCTTCTGACATACCACAGGCTGAAAACTATGCAGATTCATCTTCACTTTTACAACATGTAAGAAGGAAGTTTGTAGAGCTTTCTAAGTAATGCTGAAAATCACTTAGGAAAAGTCAGCATGTCTGTGGATTTGTTTGCACTGTGACACAACATGTTCCCATGTAATTTTCACAGCATGTTCAACCTAGTACAGACTACCTGACCACCAAATTCGCTACCAAATACACCTACTGTTGATGATGGGAAAGAAAAGGATAAAGAAGCAAATAGGGATTTGCCTATTTGAGGGGTAAGAATTTTTTTAAAAATTGTTGAATGCTTGCTCCATTCACCGGAGTAAGTAACTAAAGTCGATCACCAGCGCACGGGTTAACGGCCGAGAACATAATTAGACAAATTCCCTCGAAGTGATGACATATTAAGACGTGACATGCCGAGGAAAACTTGATGGAATCAGCTGAGTCAGATTGAAATGGAAAATGCGAAAACAGCAAAGTCCCGCCGGCAAGACGTGCCGTGCCGTGCCGTGCCGTGCCGAATCCGGTAGAAACAAGCATGAATTATAGATAGTTATACTGTAAATGCAAGGACTAAAGATAAGACTAAAGGTAAAACTAAAAGTATATCACTCGTTACTTTGCACTGTCGCGCCCTAATCTTAGTGACTTTTTGCCATTTGCCATATGGTTTTGTGAAAAACAGTGAGGCTGCCCAGCCTTTCCCTTTTGTGTTTCAATCTGAGCTGTAAGTTGAATGACGACCGGTGGATTTCGTTCCTAAATGCATACAATTTATGATGTCTTTTGAAAGCAATGTGTCCTCGATATAGACAAGACCGCTTTTATCTGGTTTCTTACTGCGCCCGATCGAAGATAACCTCTACTTTACGGCGGCCATATTTAACTGTCAACTGTGGTCTTTTAACGAATTCCGCCGACAGAGAGTGAATAAAATAAACACTGTCCAAAACAATCTAACGTGGGCCATTCTGCTAAACCTGCAGACGCCAAGGACCCATTTGTCACCCAAGGACAATATCAGTGCGGAGGTCGACGTTAAACTACTAATGCATTGGCAATATGAGAATGGTGATGGGATAGATAGTTCGTTATGGCCTGATGTTAGTATCTGAATTAGATTCTATGAGTCGGAATTTACCACTTTCTTCTTGTCATTAATGTGCATTAAGATTGAAGAGCTCCCTCCCCCTCCCCCTCGGAAAGAATATAAATGGGGACGGGGGCGCGAGTGTTGTTAAATGAACAGCGTGCTCACTTGAAACCCTGCATGTCTTTTCTCGCTTTTGCTGGACGATAACACTATCAGTGAAATGTCACATGAAAGATTGGATAATTCAAACATATGTTCCATCGGTATGAACAGCTTGTCAAGAGGACTCAGATGTGACCCATGACGATAACCCCTTCCGCCGCGGAAGCATGCTGATAATTTGTCACGATTATAGATAGATTTCATCACCATTTTGATAGAGCAAGTGATCTGCACTCAGATGGTAGATAATATGTACGATTGAACGACAGTGATAAATATCATAAATGAGTCTGACTTACAAACCTAAGAGTATAAGGGCCCGTTTGTTTGCACATACATACGGATTTCAAACCATTTGAAAAGAAACATTGTTGGATAAGGTTATTCTTGCCGGCCAGCAGGCATGCCTGCATGAATGCTGCCTTTCAATGTCACCCAAACTCCTGCAGTCTTTGATGTAAAAACCAGGATCTTCATTTTCTAATCGAGAGGAGGTCCAGCAATGGTTTCATCAAGCAAGCAGGTCCTTTCTCTTCATACAATTCCCTTCTATTCTTTACACTTACAAGCCGTTAACTCTTAAGCCCCAGCGAATGCCCCAGGTCATCGAAAATACGGTCCTACGTCTGCAATTACGGTTCTGCAATTACGGTCCTACTAGTGACATGGTTACTGATTTTCTTCTTGGGTCTTCAAGCCCTACAAACCGAGTTGTCAAGATATTTTTTTTTCACTTTTTAAAACTTTTTGCTGACACTCCATTGACACAGCGCAAACGAAAAGTTGTCTTGTTCAAGTTTACCCGGCGACACAATATTTCACGTGCGCGTCTGGTGGAACAAACAAATTTCTCCAGCGTCTGTTTGCCCTCGGCCTAGACACGCAATACAGAATACATGAACATGTGACCACTTAATGTGCACGCCCAATCCTTCACGTTTTGGAAGGGCGAGACTTGACTCATATGGCAGCCATACGCGAAATGTGCCACAAACAAGAAAGATTGGAAAGTCTGGAAAAGAGAAGAACGGAAAGGAAAGGGAGAGAAAGAGAAGAATCTCCACGACAAACACTCCACATGGGTCACAGCGAAATTATTTTTGTCTTTAAGTGCCACGCTACTATTGGTGCAAAAAAAGTCATTCGATATGAATCAGAGAATTCTAAACGCATAATAAAAAGTACTTGGCAGTAAGTTTACTACGGTCATCTTCGATAGAACAGAAACATCACTTCTCAATATGCGAATGTTACTATACAGTTTAATGCTGACACCCGCAAAATGTCTTTCGTATGTCAAAGTAAATCTCCACAAACATCTCTACATAACCCATAAGCAGGCACATGAGTCTCACCTAAACATGAAAACAGCACAGCTTCTACGTTAGGCATATTCAACGCCCTCTGAGCAAACAAATGGACCAACTATCGTCGTAAGATGGTTATCCACCAATCCTTATATCTTTACCATATTACATGAGGTCTTATCCATTCTTGATCATAAATAAAAGAACGAGCTCTTTTTATTAAATAAAGTCAAATAATCAACGTATGTAATTCAGAGCAAATTGTGTACTGTATTTGCAGCATCTCTATCTGACCATCGCGTAACTATTCAAAACTGCATCATTATCCACCTAATTATCCAAAATTGTATCGTTTGACTAAAACAATCGTAGTCAAAATGCATCACTCCGCAACGGCGATTACTATCGATGTCCACCAAACTCCTGGCGGAGACGTATTAAAATTGAAGCTGGTTATGGAATTATGTATTGCTAACAAAGACGGCGATGTAATAAGGTTCGACAGCCAAATCTGACAAAGGTGCGTGACTTTGTCAGTAAACGTTTTCGAATGTTCATCATAATCTCAGTGTGTTCCTAAATTTGCGTATACTGTATATATACAGAAAATGTTCCCACATGGGAGCCTAACTGTCAGTCAAAGCCTACTATTATCACTGTTGAATAAAACGACGTCGGGGAAAAAAACCAATAAAACAGCATACCCAATTCATTCGACTGTCCCATTCGACACCACGTTTGAATGAATCAGAGACGTGCAGCAAGTGGGAGTCCCAGTTTCTCCGAAAAGACGTTATCAGGAAGGCTGTCGGGTTGAGTTTCCTCCCTTTACTTTATCTCCCGTTTTTTTGTCATTGGAGACAATACCGAGATTCATTCTCAAACATCGCTGATAATTTCCCCAAGCAAAACATCTCATCCGATGCATACGTCAACAAACGATTAACAAAAACCATCAAGAGAATGAGGAGTTGCTCACTATACACTAGTGCAAGCAGGCCTACCTACAGACATGATGTTATTGACTGGGATTCATGTCGTGAATGGTGTGGAGGTAATTTAATGAGCAAGAGCATAATCACCTTTCCAAAATCAATTCAGTGTATATCAAGAGCTGTAACGAACCCGATCAGCACCGAAGCAAAGCAAATCAATGGCTGAAACTTGGATATCTTATTGACGTAGAGACAGCTGCTGCTGGCTGTGACTTCAGAAAGATTAATAATTATCTCCACGATGGCGAATTACAGTCGGTACATAAAATTTTGTACCAATGCTGACATAAACGAGGGCATTGTACTGGGCAGATCAGCAATAAAACTTGCTTTGACACATACAAAAATTTACTTATATTATACATCCCCCCCCTCCCTTATGCAGTGGGGATATATTATTGTGTACTGCGAGGAATGAGGGGCGGGGGGTGAGAGGGGGGGAAGGGGGAGAGTGAGAGGAGACAGAAAAATCGAACTGTTGTGTCCAGACGTAATCCACTCCCTAAGTCAAAACAAGCAATGTTGTATGGATTGCAAATGTCATGCAACACCCCCATGTCTCTCTCCTGCTCGAGCTTCTTTCAGGTCTGACATGAGTAAATTTGCTTGGGATATTGCAGTCCGGGATGTAATAGCTATAGACCCAACGTGAAGAGCAATTCTTGCCGGCATAAGTAGCTCATCTCAAAAACAATTTTTTTTTTTAAAATGTGTCTCAAGAGGCAATGTGTTCTGTTCGAGCTGCTTACATCTATTTTTTTTAATAAATAAATACTGAAAACCGAAATGTCTTTGGTGGGTAATGGGAAAAAGGGAGAGCGGAATGGAAACTAGTCATTCATCATTAATCAAATTCAAATACACAAAAGTCTAGCACCTGAATCTACAAGGACATCAGTCCTTGCTGCAGCATAGGAAAGGCAGTTCCTAAGCTTCCCAAGGTGTTCAGTGTCATTTTTGGCTTGTTTAGAAATGTATGCTATTTCATTTTCACTATCATCATAGTATGATTGATGAGCTACACTTGTCGTTCACAACTGTTTTACTATAACAATTATGTAGACATAAAAGCGGGTTTTCATGTCAGAATCACCAGAATTTAACCGACATAATGCCAGCAACTGTAAACGCCATTACATCAGTCTTCATGTGTTGAAAGTAAGGTAATCTCTTCCATCCTCGGGACTTGCACAGTTCTCAGGATGAACGCTTTAAAAGGCAAAGAACATTTCTATCGCTAGCATTGACGTTCATGCACAAAAGCCCCCATTAAAGGTTTAGTTTACGGTGCTATCGTCAGTTATCACGGAGCGCCTTTGTGATAAGTGCACTATTTAAGCTTAATGGAGAAGAGGCGTAGCGCAGCCAGTTTCCATTATCCATGAACTTGAACCCAATGTTTCGCTAGGCTCTCTGCTCTTCCATCACATCATTTCCTGGCGGTGGGGATGTGCTAAAGTTACGTGAATTCGGCAGGCGGCTTCTGACTCCTTTCATTCTCTCTCGCCATTATTAAAATATAAAAATGTGAACAAGACAGACAAAAACCTTTTAATGTTCACAATACAAGTCGATTATCCAAGTCTACTCGTCGCCTCTCGCAGAAAAAAACAACTAAACAACCCTACTGGCTTAGGTGGTGTTGCATTCGTACTTGTTATCTGGTTTAGTTTTTCTTTAAAGTAAATTAAAGCCTTTTCAAAGTCGCAGTTGAAGACATCCTGTACAACGCAGCACTCCAGAATATTTCCATGGCGGCGTAGGTTTGCCAGAGGGAATGAGAAAGGATATATCTAATAAAAATAATAATAATAAAGAGAAATTTTATAGCGCCTCACCCCGGAAAAGATCGAGACGATTTATATCGCAAACATTTCTTTTAAACACCAGCCATATTACAAGCATAAACATACACACTCGCACATACTTATTGCATATATAGACATACATTTCAAAAATCTTCTTAATACAGCAAGCATTCCAAGTACGGACTGCAGTAGCTACTCTGACAAATACTTTACAAATAGATGTGTTTTTAACTGGCATGTAAATGATTCAAAACTGGAAGAATTTCTAGTATTTTCTGGCAATGAATTCCAAATAAGAGGCCCAGAGTAACAGAAGGCCCTATCACCATACTTCCTTAAATTTGATCGAGGTACAGATAGCTGGTTTAAATTTTTGGATCTGACGTTTCTTACTGGTGTATATGGGCAAAGTACATCTACCAGGTATGATGGTGGAGATGACTCCCAAGCTCGAAAATAGAGTGTTGCCACTTTATACTTAATCCTTGCTTTCACAGGTGGCCAGTGTAATGTTCTAAGAAGCGGAAGGTTGTGGTGGACTTTTGATGTTTTAAATGCTAATCGCGCCGCACTGTTCTGAATCCTCTGAAGTTTATTTAGCTTATCCTCTGGCACTCCTGTTAACAGTGAATTATAGTGATCCAACCGTGATAGTATAAAAGCTGAAATAAGAGTTTTAACAGTATCCATTGAGAGATAGGGTGCTATGCGATATATTCTTCTAAGTTCAAACTATGATGTTCTAGTTAACTGATTTACCTGGTTCTCCATTGATAAAGTACTGTTAAATATAACATTAAATTTGTTTTTGCCTTGTCAGAGAAAGCTACGTCACAGCCCGCGATTGAAATGCCCGTCTGTAACAACAACTTTAGTTTTGCTTCTGTGGAACAGGGCATGACTTCAGTTTTATCGCTATTCTGTTTCAATTTGTTTGCTTCCATCCAGTTCATGACGGATTCAATGCATCCTTTTAAGTCTTGTATCTCAGTGATTTAACATCACAAGCGTCAACGGCATTATCATGATGTGTTACAAGTTTTTAATAATTGCGCATCTTATGTCTCAAACTTTTACGATTAGTAAAGTATGCTTCCAAGGACTTCCTTCTTACAGATAAAATTAGCTTGGTGCAGGTCAGCATGTTCTAATTCCTTGAACACTGACAAGCATGTAATTTGTCAGGTTGCCAGTATGTGTGATAATGGCACAATAACGTGACCCAAACATAAAAGAATAACGTTCTTATCTCAAAAACGCATATTTATCTTTTAAGTGGGCTCTACGCTCGTGTTCATTACAATCTATGTGCATGACATTTCGTAAGTGTATGTACTGCTAGCAACTTCCTACTTTGCTGCTGCCAGAGCGAAGGCTTTATTATGCTGTGTGACGGGTCACCTTTTGTCACGGACTTCCTTCTTGGCAAAGCCACTGAGTGGCCTTGTGTCGCAAATTTGGCTGTATATATCACCTACCTCATCCTCACCCCACCCCAACTCCTCGTATTCTGAAATGCGTGAAAACAAGGGTAAATGGGAGACCTACAAAATAAGGGTAAAGGAGGGTACCTACAAGCTTTTCGATCAAACACATAAGAATGGTAAGTAATAAAATACAGTACATTATTATTATAGCTGTAACGTTGGCCTCTTCCTTTTTTTAAGCATTTTGGCAATGGAAAAGGTGGGGGCGATGCAACACAAATTGCCACGCGAACTTCAATTTCCGTAACATGAAATCTCACACGCAGAAATTACTGGCAAAAAATACTGTATTCTATAGGTACACCTTGTCGGATTGGCGCTTATAATGTGGTCGTTTCTGTCCCTGGTGTATGGGGCTATTCACAACCTCTCTATCATTGTCAGTGATCATGGATTGTGCCTTTGTTAATAAAAGTGAGAAATTTCTGCCAATACATTCTATGTGAACATCCTCACCTTTATTCAGTTCATAGCAGCAAAGGAAAGGCAACTTTGTCTCGTTCACAGTCAATGCGTGCTTATTTACTGACTATATCCATGACTTGCCAAGACTGAGAAGCTTAAGATCAAACCTGATAACTGTTGTTTTTTTTAACAGTGATACAACAGTACACAGTCAGCAGTCAGAGTAAGGATGGAGTTGGATGACACATAAAGAATTAACATCTTGATTTTTTTTTTAAAAAATGAATATAAAGCACTGCGCAAGATTATGCACCATTGTTTTTCCCTAAATTATCAGGTACATATTTTTTGTGGTGGGCATGGATTTCTCTGAAGCTGTTCAATCCATACCCACAGCGTTTTCTCTATAGTTTTCTTCTTAATGTATCTTGGCCTCTTAGATAGCGCGGACCCTCTTGGATAACTGGTGGCATGGGATGGGATCGATGTAAAATATTCCCAAAATACCAAAATAATAACTTCCAATTAGGGAATCAATCTACTGTACATGATCTTACTTCAGCTCAGTTATCAGTCTGACTTCATTATCATGTTCATTCCCTCTTTCTCTTGGCTTAGATATCAGACTGCAGCATGCATTCATTACACATTCATACATTCATTTTAAAATATATAGTCCACACTGTAGAATATGTACGTGGTCCACACTGTAAAAAAATATAAAGATAATTTAAGCCTCTAGCCCCTTTTGTACCCCCCTCCCCACTCCCACTTCCCCAAAAGCAGTGCCACATCATACAGCGTCATGGAAATAATAATTATAAAGTCTAAGATCCAAGCCAATGTGCATAACATGCAAACAGGTAGTTTTACAATTTAAGGCTTTTCTAAAAAGCCTACTTAATGTGCTTCACAATGTTGATAGTTGCTGTGGTCAACAGGTTAAATATTCAGTTTTAGAATGTGGTCCTTTTGATGTCTGTTAAGAGGAACAAATGGACACCAGCAAAATAAGTGTCACTTTTGAGCCTGGTAATATTTTTATTTTTTCTTTCCGCTCCTCTTCATTTCACCTTCACTGCATCTATACAATTCAATCCTATGTATGATAATTTTGCCATTTGGTGTTGAAAAAGCTCTCTATGTCTTGTCCACTGCATTGATGGGAAGCTTGTCCTTATGATAAACTTATATTGGTAAATGGTATTAAAAAAAAAACAAAAAAAAACAACTTCCAAATCTGCCTCATATCCAGCACAAGGAAAGTCATAATGGTGATTAAGCGGAAGTTGAAGCCAAATCATTTCACATGGTAACCTTCCCTTAATTCTTTGAGACAGTGCACAAAGATACTGGTCTGACAATTTTGTTCATGTCTTGCATGAGGTGAATTTTTTATTTTGTCCTGTAAATATTGATAATAAATATTCAGGACATGAGGAAATTAACTTTATTAATTATTATACAATTATACAAAAGTTAGCATATGAAGGAATAATTGGGCTATTTGTATGAATTATATGTTAACTTTATACAGTGTATTACAAAGTGACACAACTATTCTTCGCCTTTTACAATTGGCAGCCTATTACAACCATATCATAAAAGTAGTGTTTCAGAATGGAGTAATGTTTTGGCATTGTATTTGGTCATCACAATTCTTAGAAATAGACATTAAGATGCCATGGTTAGTACAACAAAAAGGAGGCAGTGTGGCCGTGAGGTCTGTGAGTTGTACTCAGAAACTGAAGACTTTCAAGTCTAAGGTTTATGTGTATGACTCGTGAGCTGGGCGGTTTATGATGTAGTGTCCTCAGGAAAGACATTTCACTTCCATTTCCTCATTCGACTCAGGTGTAAATGAGTACCTGGCTTTAGAGCTGGGGGAACCAGGGCCCTGCATCGCTAGTGACCAGCAATGACTTTGTTATGTATTTCATTTGTAATATTATGTATTTACATGTATGATGTGCATTGTTCGATGTGATTGTATTATGCATGAGATGTACAACATTCTATGACATTGTAAAACAATTTCCCTACGAGGTAAATAAAGTTGTATTTTCATTTCTTCATTTTCAAAATTGGAATTGTTTAATGTTAAGTGTGAGCAGCATTCTTAAGTCGTCCCAGTCACATAGTTAACAGTGACCAAAAAAGTTAAAGTACCTCATTTTTCACATGACACTTCTTTTAGCATTCTGCAATTATGCATTAGCCTCATGAGATTTGTCTGCTAACAATCATAGAATTAAACTATTTACATTTTTCATAAAAAGTGAGGCATGTTACAGTTCTGCTGATGATATGCTTTAAAATAAAATAGCCTATCACTTTCTACTAAATCAAACGGGCATCTCTCATATTCACAATGTCATGTTAACATTTAATTTTGACAAAATTGTACAATGACTCAAAGAGAAAGGTAAGTGACAGGCTGCAGCAGGCTGGACCTTCTTTAATTCATGTGATTTTTAATAAAGATCTTATTAGATCTACTATCCAGTAACACCAAATGCTGGAGTAAGTCTAGCCAATTTCAATATATCAGGAAAACATCGGAAAAATTAGTCATGTGTTCATCGGTCTAGGCATTGACTAAAATATTTTAATTTTTATTACATATTGGCTACTAGACTAGTAGATATCTAGGTTGAAAATCTAGATACCAGCGCAGCAACCTCTTGGGAAGGATTTCCATATGTGGTAACTCCTACAACTACGGTCAGTACCTTAATTCCGAATAACGTACTAATACAACCCTAACCCTAACCCTACCCCCCTAACCCTAACCCTATACTTAACCCTAACACTAATGCCCATCGAGACAGGAGCATCCACTATCCAGTTACCACATACTATATGGAAATTCTCCCACATCGTGTCTAGACTATATCTACAGTACTCACCGCACATTTTTGCGATGCGATTTTCGTGGACGCAGAGTTCTGAAGACACACGTTGATACACCCAAGTCGAGAAGGGAAAGTCTTCAAAACCGACAAAGCGTCTGCTAGCAACAGCAGTCAATCCAGAAAATTGATTGAGAAAATAAGTCGGTGATAATGTCTATCTTTTTCCCACAAGCAGCGAACAGCGCAGAGCCAGAGTCCGAACTTCCGTGTCTTTATTATGAACTGCTCGTTGACTGTCTTAGCGCGGCTCTTTTAAGTCCTGCGGAGGTTCCTATGACAAACAGACTAGTTGCCACGTCTTTGGTAGCCCTCTCCTAAAGTGATGAACGATTTGTCAACTGTGCGTCCGCCGTGCAGTGGTTTACTTCAGGCAGGGTAACCTCTGAACTTGTGTGGGGTTTACTTCCGGTACTAAATGACGCAATATTTTGCCGGTGTCCTGTTTGGTTTTGGGGTGGGATATTCTGAGAGCAACGCTGGAGGTGCGCCCATTCTCCAGATCCTGTTTTGTCATTTGATACAGTTTTGGTAAAGGAAAAGACGTACTCTTTTTTTTTTTTGACACGTCTGCAGCAATGTCACGTCAAAACGTCTTGTTACTGTAACCGCATTTTTTCTTAATCCAAAGGGTGGGCGCCGACACAGAAATGTTTATTGTATGCCTACTAAACTGTAAGAAGAGATTTCATGGTCACGGATCAGTAGACTAGTATAGGTATAACTTAGGCTTCGGCTTGTAGGGTCGTTGCTTTTAATCTGTAATACTTCGTGTGAGCAGCTGGGAAATGTCTCAAAACATGGGTGTATACTAGGCTTACATGAGGGATTTTAGGGAACAGTATTTAGAGTTCAGCAAGCAGCAATATAACAATTAAGTTGATGTGATTAATTTGTTCGTGGCTTAGTGATAGCATGATCAATTTGCAAGGTGATAACCCTGAGTTCGACTCCAGGTAGGGACAGAAAATGTTCCAATGGAAGTTTTTTTTTGGCCCTTCTAATCAAAATTGATCTTTCACGTTGATTGTGAACAATCCCTATGAGCGCCCTTTGAAATTGAGGGGTTATTTTATTGCCTACACTTCTGGAATCTTTAGATGTTTGAATCATCTGGTCACACACCCCGTAAATGTTACATGAAGTCACATTTCATATAAGTCCAACAGGACAAATCAACAAGATAGTTTTTAAAAGTACTGTGGATACTTGAAGAGAAACGCATAAGTTGGACACTGGAAATAAGCCAGGTCTGCATTGGAGCCTATAAACACACAATGAGCAGAGATTTAATTTGTGAGAAAGGGAATTGTAATAAACGGAGATAGGTGCTTGGGTGAGTATTAGCCGTTTTTCAGTACGCGAGAAAGATCTGGAGTAGATGGTTTCAATTGGTTTTTGTGTTTTTTTTCCTAATAAATTCAAGGCCTTAAAGCCTAACGACAATCATAATTCGCATTATGCTCTTGGCACAGGCCGTGTTATGGATTAAACACCATGGGAGATAACAATAATGACAACATATGTTACAATCAAAATGGCTCGCCGTGATCGGTAGGCTGCTCACCAAATGCCATAGATAGCTAGGCCCTACGTAAACACGTACTTCGAGATCAAGGGAAATAAGCGTAGTGTAATAGGCTATGTGTAATGCACTTGTCGAGTTATCTCCCTTAACAGCATCGTCCACCTGGCTCGCGTCCGAACATCATTATTTCTTATTTCTGCAACGTTTTTCAGTAGTGCATTTACTTTTAGCGGTAACATATTTCTTTTGGCTTCACATGCTTAAACCTCGAATCCGAAGAAAAGGCCCCGCATTTTGATATGAGGATGACCATATTAGGTTGATTTTAAAAGCTCTTACAACAAAGCTAATTCTGGGAATTCGAGTCGAGTTAAAATGTTACAACGACTGTATTCATCCAGAAATACACCTGGTCTCCCTATAATCGCCTAATATTAACTTAACAGCTTCTAATACACTTTTTACAATGATTCCTCTGCCTTCGAAGCTCCATAGCAAGACCGAATTCTAAATTAGAACAAGGCCTAACTTCCATTGTTGTTAGCGACATTATATTCCTCAACAGTGTGGCAGCTAACAGGCGCAGTGTCAATTACACCAGTTACAATTACAGCAATAGGTAACAACAACCACTATTACTATTACTACTATCGCAACAACAAACACTGCGCTACCCGCGTCTTAATGTCGGTGGCAACAGCCAAAACAATAGCAAGAAAATCAAAGACAGATATCACTAAAAACTGCCATCACCACAGCTGCTGTCTCAAGCTAATTATGTGGGCTTTTGTATCCTCTTAAGAGGAAGTCTGTATAGAAACAACACTGCAGTAGGCGATAAGATATAGCACCAGTGTGAAGATTCAGCCGCTCATTTATTCTTTTACTTGAAGACATAGTTTGATATCGGTTAAACTATGTCAATATTGACCTATGATTTAAAAAGCACAAATCTCATAGTCAACCCAATAAATTTGGGATGTATTTCAATTTGTTCCTTACAACATGCATGTATGTGCATCATTTCATTTATTTCACAATAAACATATTTGTGTTTATGTGTATGTTGAACGTGTGTGTGTGTGTGTGTGTGTGTGTGTGTGTGTGTGTGTGTGTGTGTGTGTGCATATATGTGTGTATGGGAAGAGGGGGAGTGAACGCAGATGTATGTATTCGTAAGCCTCCAGGGAAGCGATACCTCCAATGAGAGAAGGAAATCTGATGCATACAAGTAAAATTGCGGGCAGACTGAGATCTGTTTGAAGAAGAGTGGGTAACATGAAAATATTGGGTTAACACACGTTATATATTGATAATAAATAAATTAATATATACACGTATATATATTTACATAGGACGACATAATGATCATGATGTACATGAACTCGGTTTATTAAAAAATAGCTATATATGTTTAAGCCCAGAAATATTTGCAGACGATAACAGTTTGGGTTTGGGTTTTGGATTGAGAACTAAACCAGCAGTTCAGAATTCACCACATATTATGTGTGTTTCTGTACACGTTTCTCAATTTCCTGTTTGACGTTTCGGGAGG
>JAWQUT010000247.1:843725-906406 GCA_033807755.1 Ellobium chinense
TTGAACTCTGTACGAAGATGCTTCCTTACCCGCCTTCGGCATTTTGCTTGATCATTCTGAGCAAACTAGATTCAAAAGAGTGCTTTGAAAGGCAGAGCGTTTGTCAGACAAAACCGGGAAAAACAGGAATGAATGCCAGTTTCTTTCCATGGGGTGTCAAACCGAGGAGAACTTTAGATCGGTGTAAGCTTAGCCTAGGCTACAAGTGAGCATAGATCCTAATTGTCGCTACTTTGCTTAAAAAAAAGTTGATTCCACATTCGCCAAAGTGACAACCCGCTTATGAATGAGGCTCAAAGTTAGACTATGTTGAGGCTGTGATCAAGCTAGTAGTAATTGTCAGCGGCAAGGAATAAGAGAAATTAAAAACAATAAACAATCAGTTTTGTAAAACTTTTTGCTTGTAACAGAAAGTTTGGGAATGTCTTGTTTTCCCTACTTTCCCCTACATTTGACAGTTTTCCCCGTAGGGTTCCCCTACCCCCTACGAAAAGCCATTTTCCCCTACAGCAGGGGAAAATCCCTACGAGTGGCAACACTGGGTGAACCCGGAGTTGCGCTACTTCCTGACACATAAGGTTCGAGTTGATGTGACCTTTGGGGACACCACACGGGTGTAGATGCCGTTTCTTATCTTTGGATTGAGAGCGAATCAGTAGTTCAGAATTCACCGCGCAGCAGACTAGTTGTTTTGAGGACTGTGGAGAACAGTCAGCTGTTACTGGGCTTCATAATCATTTTCGCGAAAGATTATAATTCAAAGTACACCATTGGCTATTTTACCTATAGCAGGTGTAGATTTTTAAATTTTTGTTTCGTTAAATCTCACTGAGTGGACAAATGCGAAATACTGGATACATGAAGGCTTCTCGTGAAATACTGGACCCAGGGCACGGGAGGGGGAGAGGAGGAGGTGATATTGGTAATGACTACTTCTAGATATTATATATGAAGTAGACATGTGACATAGAAGAGCGAAAAAGAAAAATAAGACTATGTAAAGTAACAAAACAAGCCATTGCTACACAGCAGGAGGAAGTGCGAAAGATCTAGCCTATTTTTAGATCGGTAGAGAATATTGTTAAGGTTCTGTCATCACAGAGCCTAATGCTAGGTTTAGGTTCTCCAGTAAGTGAACGCATACATTACCCGCAGGAGAATAAATATCGCCAAAAACCAATAAATGAATGACGTCACGCCACTGCTTCGAATAGGGTCCATATCTGAGGGCAAATAGATACAGATTATGACAAGATAGTTGTTATTGTTCGTGTGTCGAGGTGGGGTTAATAGGTATTTTAAATGAAAGTTGAATCGTACTACAAACCAAATTATATCATACAATACCCTATAATTCCAATAAAACAGTTTCTCAGGTGTCCGTCAACATGATATAATGCCTCTGCTTGCCCCAGACAACCCATAGGGTTACATTATGCAAAGTCCAAATTCTTACTCCCATTGCGCACATGGCGGCCAAAAGCTTACACCAGATACGTTCCAGTCACATGGTCAAGCTGTTTAGTCAATGCTCTGCAGATAGGTGATAACATGTCGGTATGAATCTTTTAATTCCATCGTAAGCAGCAGATCCGTCAATCAAAATCATGCTGAGGCAATAAAAAAAGCTTTACCAAGCTTACACGGTTAAACTTTACTTTTGAATTGCCCAGAACTTTAATAATAATAACCGTAATAATACGTTGTCAGACAGAGGAGTCTGTTGCTGCTGGAACTGAGTGACATCATCATTTTTGCCACAAGTCTCTGCTGTTCGTGGAAAGTTAGTAACTCTTGACGTCAGGGCCAAATCTTGGTCAGTCGAGCTCTCCTCATTGTGCCATCCTACACAAGGGCACGGAAACAGAACGATGCTCTTTCTGTCTCGATAGGCACTATAGATAATTCTCAGAGGAAAAAAGTATCGGAAAACGCATCCACCTGTAAGTTGGAATTTTCCGGGGGTAAACTTGTTGTGGATTAAAAAGTTGACGAAGTCCGGAGAATGAAATTACAGAGTATGTCATATTGCATTTCTGCGTGTGAAAAAAAGTGCAGCTTTGTTAGCTCTATAGATATAGTTAGAAAATTAGAGCAGGCCACTTGGTAATTCAAGAATTATTTGTTTGACAGTGGACTAATTATCACGACATAATCCTAGTTGACGCAGAGCAAATAAAGAAAATTTCATATAAAATATATTTGGCTTATTTAAATTAAAATCCTGGTCACCCAAGCGGTAAAATTCGAGTTTACTTCCTAACTCCAAACAAAATGGAGGTCGACGATCACGAATGGGAACTAAGTAAAGAAAATGTTCAGCCACTAAGGCAGGGCCGACATATGTCATCACTTTCTGCGGCTTTACGCACAGACCAGACTGAGCATCAGAATATCAAGACAGAACAAAAGTAAGCGAGACTTTTGACCAAGAAAATTGGATAGGCTAGCCGCCTCGTTAGTGATAAACATGATTTTGACATTATTGACATCGATTGAAATGAATGGCTATCTCGAAGGTCAGAACCGCAATGATAATGATACAGTCCATTTAGTCATAGACAGGTCATGGACTAGATCGATATTTCGACTAAATCGGTTGTTAGAGAAAGCCGATTGAATTGATGAATGGTTTGATCTAAATCTAGAATACGCAAATTATCATGGTAAAAATACACTCGAACCCTGTAAGTCCAAGTCAGTGCTGGGCAGATATCGATTCTGGTTATTCAGTACTGAGATTTTGAGGTGTCGGAAGTTCAGTCAATTTGTTAACCAGAAGAGAGTTGAGAGAGAAACTGAATAGACTAAGACGAGTTCAAAGTTGTCTAGTAGAAAGCTAATAAAAAAAGTTTTCTTTCAGCTAGGCCTGCCCCCCCCTCCCCCTCCCCTGCTTTGACACTGAGTCTGGGATTGCCTACTGGAGTACTGCCTAGTTAGTAGTTGTGAAGCGGAAGTTGGAATGGTTTCNACTAAATATAATGAAACAAAATGGCACCAGTGAAACATCTTTACTCTTTTGGGTGAAGGGGATATGATGGGGGTTCAATGTACAGTGTCACTGGCTCAGTTTTAGTCTATCCTCGAAATGCTGGTAACTGCTTGTTTATTATGTACCACAATTTCCCTGAGATATAAAGTATTAGGTTTGTGTACAGAATTTTTACCAGACTTTCAGATTCTAAGCAAAGACCATTTTCATATCAGACTAATTTTGTTTTGAGTGGCATTTTTTAAGTCTATTGTGAATTACCGCCTTGAAGAGATATCCATTGATGTCTCTGTCGATATTCCACTTCCTTCGGTGTCGTGTCGATTACCGCTGTCTTACTACTGGACCAATTTGTGGCGGTGTTGCCATTGGTATGGATTTTTCCCATAAGGCAGGGCAAAATGGCTTCACTGAAAGCCATTTTTCTCCACTTGAAGGAAAAATGAAGCAAAAAAAATGAAATGTTCGATCAATGTGTAAAATGCATAGCTTTATTCTTTTTAATTGTAAATTTGAGAAATGTAACATGACAGATGTCATATTTAACTACTGAAAGTCAGATTAAGCATTATTTTTTTCAATTTACCCAATATGTTTACAAATTATTGCATTTTTGAAGTTTTCATTTAACAAAACAATAAAATGTCACTGTTGTTGCATCGGCACTTTCAGTGGGCAAAAATACGTAATGTGATCTTGGTAAATTGATCATACAAACCTCTGGATCAATTTCTTTTTCTTCCATTCTGAATTATTCTGTTGGAGAAAAAAATGGGAAGTCTACCGCCTGCTATTGTAATCCAAGGAAAAGCACTATACATTTCGGGAGAAATTAGTTCCAAATGGATGACATGATTACTGGCACAAGCCGGTTACTGGCATTAAAGGATAATCATAAAACTATCTAAAGGGACAGGGATAGCTATCTGCTTCACAGCCTAAACATCCACAGTATTTCTTCATAAATGTTCAACCCCTTACGCGTTTCCTCTGCCCGAGCGCTTCCGAGAAAATGCAGCTTGAAAGTCGTGATTTTCACACCCTGCGGGCTGCCATGACTGGTCATCCCGTCAGTGGGGGAATGAGGCGTGATGTCAGAAAGCGAGAGGCAAGCTAGTAGTCTTAATGCAAAGAGAATTATCCACATACAATAGCTTTTGTTGGCTCTACTAAGTAAGTCTAAGTGTTATGCCTTTTTATTCATTTATCGTTGTGAAAAGTCTTTTGTTAAACTGTGTGAACAACTGCTAGACTTTGATCACAGTGCTGTAACCTTAGAAAAGAGAGGATAAAATAATTGAGGAAAAGGAACATCTGTCTTACTACTGTTTGAGTCGCTTTATTAATGTTTGCTCTGCCTTTGTATTGTTGTCTGCTCTCTGGTTTAGTGAGCTCCTATTGCCTAAGAATCTGACAATATAAAATTATTATTTGTTTGAAGAGCACTTTAAGATAATTTAGACGCCGCCACAGTCAAATTCTCTGTGCTTAGGAGCGGCGTAGTTATGTCACAAGTCATATATCAATCAAAAGGCTTTAAAAAGCAGATCAAAAAGGGGGCACATTAACATAAAAATTATTTTGACCTGTTTTCTTGGACAGAGATGACCAAGGGAGCAATTTATAGAATACCTGTGAAAACTTTTGTGGTTTTGAAAGAAAAAGCTGGTCTTCACTATCAAGAATCAGTGAGGGGAATGAGATAGATCCTAGTATGGGTTGGATGGGCACAATTCCAGGGTTAAAGAGAGAGAGTGAGGAAGAGAGGGGGATGAGGCAAAAAACAATAGGATGGTGGGATAAGAATCTAGGAGAAAACAGGGGGTAAGAACAACAAAAAAAACTATATGCTAATGGAGAGAGAGAGAGTGAGAGCAGCCAAGATGCTTTTGTCCTCTGAATCACCGTTCATTTCCTGCCTTCTCGCTTCTTTTCATTAGCAACTTACTCTCTCACTTTCTCTTATTGCTTCTATTCCTCTCTCTTTTTCTCTCTCAGCCCCTAAGACATTGTAAATGTAACGTCTTTTCTTCACCCCTGCAGGGCCCTGTAACTGTGCCCATCCATCTATCCTCTCTCTTTCCCTCCTCATCTCGTAATTATTGCTATGCTCAACATGGCATATCCATGCTAATTGCTATGGTCCATGTCATTTTCTCTTTGAACGTGAAGACCGGTTCTTTCTTTCCAAACCATAAAGATTTCACAAGTATTCTCCAAATATTCCCTAAATTCTCCAGATATTCCCTTGGTCATCTCTGACCAACAAAAGGGTATCAAACTATTTTCGCCTCGATATGCCAGCTGTTTGACCGGCTCTTTGAAGCATGTTGACTGATTTATGACTAGTGATGCAACTAGCACCGCCCCAAAGCGCAGAAAGCACTGTCTTTAGCTGTCAATCAAATCCTATTCTGCCGTGCAATGTCTTAATAATCTAAATGTGCCCCTCAGGCAAATGATAAATAGTGTCAGAATCGTAGACCAATGAGAGCTCATTAAACAATATAGGGGAAAAAAAAGGCACAGACAACCATACATAGGCTATGCATACATTAATAAAGCAACTCAAACAGTGGTCAGACAGATGTTCCTTTTTCTCAAATATTACTTTATCCTCCCTTTTCCAAGTTTACAGCAATGCAATCAAAGTCGGGCAGTTGTTCACACAGTTTAACAAAAGACTTTCTTCAAAGGATAAATGGAAAAAAAAGGCATAACATTTAGAGCCAATGAAAGTTATTGCATGTGGATAATTCTCTTAGCATAACGATTACTAGCTTGCCTCCCACTTTCTGAGTCACACCTTATTCTTGCGCTGACTGGACGACCAGTGATGGCGGCCTACAGGGTGTGAAAATCCTCACTTTCAAGCCACATTGCGCTTGGGCAAAGGAAACCTGTAAGGGGTTGAAAATTTATGAAAAAATACTGTGGATTTTTTAGGCTGTGATGCAGATAGCAATCTCTGTTCCTTTAAGTGCATTGTGCTATTCAGTATTTGTGCATTGGATTGAGAGTAGGAAAATGAAAGTTTTAGTTAGATTGGCTAAATTCATAGGTTACAAAATTTTCAGTAATGGTATATAGTGGAACCCGCTTAAGCGGGACACGCGTGAGCGGGACGCCCGCTTAAGTGAGACGAATGCCTGGGGAACGGAATTTTTGCTATTTAAATCTATACATGTGAGCGGGACGGCAACCCGCTTAAGCGAGACGACTTGAAGCCAGATTTCCTTAATAATATACACACTGTTTTTGACAGGAATGCTGCAAATTGTCACTATCGTACTGTGTCTTAGTGCTTATTTTCCTTTGTCCATCAGCTGAAAACCTGAGACCTACAAAGAAGCTTGTACCGACGGCCCTGGTTACCCCCATTTACGTTACGTGAGAACTGATTGACACTATCTCCCCATAGCCTTCTGTCGGGCAGTTGACCCTTCTGCGCACGCATGGACGAATCAGAGCGGACATCCTAGCCGCTGGTCATTTAACCCGCGCAAGCATAACGAATCAAGATTAAGTAAGCCCCGCCCCCTGTCAGACACACTTTATCCTTTCTTCAGCTTAGGCAGTGATCGACACTTACGAGCCTTACCTGCGATATTGCACAACACTCAGCCAGGGTGTCGTTGACAAAGGCATGACCATCATTCATGTTGCGTAAAGGCTTTTCGACACACGCCGCTCGCGTCGCGCTCTGGCCAGATGTGGAGCGAGAAGTGTGACGCTTATCTTTGCTGGAGTTTACGATCATGTAAATTTGATCCCAGATTATTTTTGATCACTTGAATGGAGGAGGGCGAACATCTCGACTTCAGAGATGTTAGACCTTTCATATTCTTTCCAGTTTTATTTTAACATGTATTCTTTCCCTCTATGTAGACATGTCACGGTCTTTAAAAGATTTTTAAAAAAAAAAATTTCAAAGGAGAGTGGTGAGAAGGCTTTGGTGCTTCTTTGAAGCCAACCAACAATCCCGTTCCCCGCTAAGAATGACTAATAATACTGTATGTTCTGCAAGTCTACTGAAAATGCAGTCAGACTGCAATAAGTATATTTTAAACAGTACAGAGATATAATTTAAATCTGACTCCGTTGTCACACCTCACTATCAACAAGTAATGATATCCCTTAACTTGAAAGAAACGCACAAACTAGCTAAGAAATCACTTTATAATGGATAGTCCGCCTAAGCGGGACGCCCGCTTAAGAGGGACGATTCGTCGAGAACGAAGCCGTCCCGCTTAAGCGGGTTCCACTGTATAGCTATATTAAGTAAACTGGATGTTAAAAGAGTGAGTATAAGGACTGAGTGAATGATTATTGATGAAAGTGAGTGGTACATATTATTGTTAAATGTAAAATGTACTTTAAGTATGTTGTGAATATATGTGAATGTCCCAGTACTGAGTACATTGTGAACATGTGTCAAGTTAGTAGTTATAATGCTTTAAATGTTCATGTGCTGTCCTGTTGCATATTTTATTTGTGGCTTGGGCTTATTCTAAAACTTGTTGCTAAACTTTCGATTACAAAGTCAAAACATTATAGACCAGGGGAGAGGACTTCTGAATGCTCCTCACACTTTAGGGGCATTAAACAGCAAAATTAACATTTGTTACTAGTATTTTAACCATGGCAGTTTTAGATCTACAACCTTGTCTAAGAATTCTGATGACCAGACAACAATGTCGGCACCTTATGATTAATCCATGTCAAAAGACTACATTAATTTAAGATGTTGAACTGGAGTGGAACACTATAACAGGACTTCATTTCTCTTGTCAAAACAGTCACTTAAAGGTCATATTTTTGGTAATGGGGTTAAATTTCTTTGATGTCGTTGTTTGATGTTTTGCATTGACACCTTTTTGTCACCAAACTCAGGACAGTCTCGAGTTTGACAGTATTGTAGCACACAAAATGTTTGATCTCCACGGTCTCTGTCACTGGCCACCTCGCAGAAGCCCAACAGACAAGAAGGAGTAGGATGGCATGGTCGAGATCGACTGTTTATCCATATGACACGTTCTCTGATCTAGCTGAAATCCACCAATATGATGTTTACATTCTCCGCCTCGCTGAGACGGAAGGCATGGGGAGAGGAGACTATACGGCTTTCGGTGCATTAGCATTATTGGACGGGCGAGGGTGGTGATGCGTAGTGTGGGATGAAGGGGGACAAGGGGAGGGGGAGGTGGAGAGGAAAGGTTTATCACACCTATTTCGGCGTGGCAGCTGTCACTCAGTTAACCGGTCTGCCATCTGTCGCGCAGTTAAACCATCTGTGTACATATTTGTTTGTCAACTGTAATCCTTCAACCACTGATTTTTGAATTCATGGGCACTGAAGACTGGTAGATTATCTGGAGTGAGAGGCGATTATCCAGTGACTTTTATACAGGAAAAGATTCGGTTCCCTGAGAAATGAGGCAATTAAGTGGAAAAGGCGATTAAGCAGAGGGTGGTTAAGTGGAGTCGACTGTATCATTGTCAGTGTTTTTGCCTGGTCACATGAGTTACGGGAAACAATTCCTCTTCCTTCCCCCCCNAAAGAAGTTTTGGAAAGATTTTTAAGATTTCTTAAGTAATGCAAACTTTGACTTTGGAGCGCACATGAGAGGGGCAGATCAGCCCACAGGAAATGTAATGTATTTTTAAGAAGGGTTTTGAAATTTAATGGGCGAATTGCAAGACCTTGTGGTCCAAAGAAGATACTGATTACTGGTATTTAGCCCAAACTAATGCACTTTCATGGATAAAGTTTAACATGAAGCTAGCGTTTTTCACAGTGTGTGAGTGGATGTCAGTATGCACAGCACCAGTAGGAGTCACAAAGATTCAATAAAGTATGAGTTGTGTACTGTTTATTGTCAGAAGATGTTTGTCACATTTAATTTTGAATGTCAATGAATTTTTAGAGTTTAGTGTATGAGTATGATGATGAATTAGTAAAGGTAAGTCTAAGGCTATCATGTTTTGCAAAGTTGGGTAGGAACACCAGTGATTATGTTTCATGTGCCTTAAATTGTTTATTTTTCAGTAATTTTGAAGTAGAACTTCGGACCTATGCTGGTAATGATCCCTTTGATGTGTGGGATAGGTGAGTAGGAGATTATGTCAGATATGTAGTCTATGATCTCATGCAATTACGTCTTCAAATTTCATACTACCTGATTCAGTCCTAACTCTGATGAATACCATTGAAGTCAATACTTTCACATTTAAATGGTCACAGCCTAAAAATCCACATAATTTTTTCATAAATTTTTAATCGCACATCTTACCTGAATGTTGGGGTTTCACACAGCGCAGACAGTCATTATTGCCTTCCATGAGAGCAGGAGGGAGGCGTGATGTCAAAGAAGCTGAGAGACAGGCAAGCGCCTATTTGGTAAAGACAGTTATTCACATGTGAAAATGTTCTTTGGTTCTGCGTTTTATACCTTATCACATATGATTGAGACAAACCAGTTAGAGTTTGTAAACAACTGCCTGATCATGACTGTCATACTGTAATTTTAGAGAGAGGCAGGGTAATATTTGATAAAAGGAGCATCATTGTGACCACAGTTTATAAATAACCTATGTAGCCATAAAGGGAAAATGTACTCACAAGTAATTAGATTGTGATAAAACTTGCAGATTTATTTCAGAGATGGACCCCTGGATTTTGCATGTTGTAAGAAATGAACTTGCACTAGATTAGCTGGATTTGAGGGCTTTTATGGCTGTTGCTGAAAACCCTATATTTATTCATAGGGCTGTATGCAAGAAATCACAAATTTTTCTTTTTTATCCATAACCTGCTTCCAACATGGGAACTGATTCTGTTTGTTATGACTGTTCACCGTTACTGACCTTTGAAAATAACAAAAGCCATTATAGATGAACGCTTCTGGGACTCAGGTTTATTTTACTCAAATGGGACCCTGTAGAATTCAGCACTAACACTGTCTTACCTAACTTTGTTAATCTTTCTGCAGATATATAAAATGGACAGAACAACATTACCCAAAGGGTGGCCATGATGGACAACTGATGGTGCTGATTGAAAGATGTCTGAAAGAGTTTCAGGCAGATGAACGATACTTAAATGACCCTCGTTTTATTCAGATTTGGATAAAATTTGTAAGTTGATGCCATTTCCTGTGTGACAACATCTGCAATATGATACAAGTGTAAATGTTGTGCGGGGATGCCTTCACTTTACCCATTGCATTTATTCCCATACCCAGAGACTACAACTTAAAAAAATAGAACAAAGATAAACTAGGTCAAAACAGCCAAGATTACAGAGAGATAAGGGGCAAGAATGAAACAGAAAAGAGTGTATAGGAAGGGGAGTGCAAATCTTTGAGCCTCATAGACCAACAGTTAATTTATAAACTTTGCCCTGCATATGGCGTTTATGTATGTGAAATATTGAATAGGATCTGCATATTGCCAATAGAATTTTTGGACTTGGTTTCAAAATACCAAAATAGCTGTGCAATATAAAATTTATGCCTGGATTTTTGAAAATTTTTTGTGTTTACAGCTGAAATTCCAGTTGCTTCATAATTTCCTGCCCAAGCTACGAAACTGAGAATTCACCTGGGAACAATATCTGGAAGCACTACTTTAAATTATTGGCAATCACTCTAGGGTAAATGATTCTCTCTAATGAAAGTTTAAAAGGATGATTAGAGGTTACTTGAGAATTTGCCTGGAATGATGCTGATTACACTTTCTGCAAATCTTCAATTTTGAAAATGAAAATAGGACTTTTATTTAACCCACTGGAAAATTGTTTAACATGCCATACAATGTTTATCATCTGGTTCATAATACAGATGAACTTAAAAAATACAGATAAATACACAATAATACCACTGAAACCCAAAACAAAGTCATTGCTAGTTGCCACAGCACAGTGTCCTGGTCCCGTCCAGCTGTGAAGCCAGGTATTCACAGCTGAAGCAAGGGGGGAAATATGAGTGAAAAGTCTTTCTGTGGGGCACCACAGCATAAACTGCCTGGCCCAGGAATCAAATTTACAGACCCAGACTTCACAGTCTCCAGTTCATAAGAACTACTCACAAGGCTGCATAGCAATGCTGTTTCCCTGTATGTATTAAATTGCATTAGTTCACTGTTTCTTTGTTCAACACTGTGATAAATACCTGATTTTAGACTGACCACATCTATTCTTGTGTGACAAGCTTCATCTTGTGACTGATTTCAGGCCAGCTCTTCTGATGACCCAGTGATTGTGTATACGTATATGTTTGACAATGGTATCGGAGTTGGAATTGCTGCTCTGTATGTAGAATGGGCAATCAGTCTGGAGAGATTGGGAGACACAAAACGTGCGGATGCTATCTATACAGAAGGACTGAACAGAGGGGCAGAGCCCAGAGATTTCTTGATGCAGAGACATCAGTAAGTACATACTCTAGGTTATGGAGTTTTAAAGTAGTACTCTGCTTTCAAGGAATAATAGAATGTAACAGAGGTTGTTTGGCTGTTACACAGATGCAGGATGCTGGAGAGACTTTTATCATAATGTGAATTTTCAAGAGCTTGACTTCACTGATGCTGATGAATTGGAAACTAATAGAACTTTAAATTGTTGCCCATGCTAGGTTTTTACAGGACCAATAGAGTTGTATATACACATTCACTGATATTAGATTTATATATTAAATGGAAAAGGATGCTGGCAGGATAGCATCGCACATGAAAATGCCTAAATTGTCGTTTTGGTGTTTGCAGTTCAGGACTTTGTTTAGAGCTATTGACAGGCAGGAACATTGACATTTTCAGTTACACTGTTGTGTAAAGTTTGTGAGGTATCATATTTTCACAGCTGTATCTTTTAGAGCAACATCCAGCATGTTTCCACTAGTAAGGTTAGTGAATTGCGAGGTCTATATAACATTGTTAGCATAGTATTATTATGAGAGTTCCAACATCAAAGCATCGATGAAATTAAAAATTTTAGTACAAGCGACTGGATGTTGTCCCACTTGGAATGTTGTTATTAGATTCAAATTCTTCAGTTAAGTGCTTTTCATCTCATTCCACAGACAGTTTCAAAACAGGGTTGCAAGAAATATTACCCTTCAGATTGCTGAGAGCCAGAATCCAGGCATGGACATGGGTGAAGGTGAGGCAAAACGCTCTGTCTTAGGAAGACTGAAGGCTTCTGGATCATCACATAAAGTGGGCACAACAAGAACAGGGGCAGTACTTTTAGGTAGGTAGAACGGCATGGCAGTTTAGAGTTAAGAGACATAAAATATTTCTAGCCAATCTAGAGCCAAACTGTAAATTAGTCCCCATTTCTTCATTTTAATGAGAGTTTTAAAATATAATATGTTAGACAGTGTTTCACATGCTGGACTTCTCAGTGGTGTATAGTTGCTTCAAGCAGGTAAGGCAGTGGTTGCAGATGCCAGGATGTTAGCATTTGTTCAGGTTGATTCCTGGTGCCCACTAACAAGAATATTACAGTTTAATATGCTTCATAAAAATGTCTGATATTAGTAGGCAAGTCATCTTAATTACTTTTTTATTAAGAAACTTCCATCCTTCCTCCTCCATATAAGTTGATGACGCACTGTGGTGCACTACCTCAATGCAAGGCAAAACAACGAAGTAATTGCGTCCTTGAAAGAAAAATGTTTGTTAAAAGGAAGGGTCTAAATTGGTAATTGATACTTAAAAGGTTATTGACTTGATTATGAATGGCCAGCAGGTGTTGCAGTGGACTGCTCATTATTTTAATCTTTGAATGTGCTCATTACTTTAATAGTTGAATGACAATTTTGAGATTATGCTGTTAAGTTGGCTTTTAAATGTGAGTATTTACAGTTGAAAATAGGAATTGGTAAAGAGTGATCCTGAATGAATCTGTAAGAAATAATAGAAGGCTGTTCTCTTCTCCATTAGCAAAAGATTCTGCAATCACATCTGTTCGTGGGGGTAATTTAGTGGGATTCCTGGAAGACATTGCTTGACCTTGGTAATATTTCTTGGAGATCTACTGTTGCCTCATTCTCCAAGTGAGAGAGTTTCCTGTGTTAAACTTTTTTCCAGAATGACCAGCTTTGGATAAAATGTATTAATGCTGGGTAAAGAAGAAAGTAATAGTTTAAACAGCATTTGCAGTATGGTTGCCTCAAAGTTTTAAAAGAAGGTCTCAAATGTTTTGGTGCTTATGTATGGTATGATTAGTTTGAGTCTGACAGTCTTTGGCATTCTGTTTATGTTATTCCAGGGTCAGCAGGAAGTTTACGAGACACAAGATCAGTGGCACCAAAACAAAAGCCAAGCCGTGGAATACAAATCTACAGTGATGAGGAGAATATATCATCCGGTCTTAATCCCGTGCAGACGAATGAATGGCAATCAATGCCAGTCAGGGCTATAGACAATAGAGAAAATGACAAGAAGCCAGGAGTATGGACAGAAGCAAAAGTAATGAATAGCATTTGCAGGCATTTTAGATTCTAACATAATTCACCATCATTATCTGTTTATATTGTCCAAAATGCATCAGTGAGAGAAAAATCTTTACATCAAAAGTAGTATTTGAGATATTGTCAATACATTCATGAGCCCTAAATGTCAAGCCTTTTAAAATCCTTAGGAAACTTTCTTTCTCATTTCCCTATGCCCTTAAAATTATGTGGTGGTCAGTGCTGTTATCGTAGAAATTTGGTATGAAAGTAATACGTCATTAGTCTGCATCATCTTTTATCTCCTCATTGAGGCAGTATTACCTGTAGCAGATGTAAGGCATAGGAACAGATGTGAAAATTTGGAACTTATTCAACAAATTTGTCAGTTTCTATCGAAATTTATTTCATTAACAGGTGAAACAGAGACCTGGCACGGTGTCAAGTGTTCCTACACCACTTGGATTTCAAATTCATGAAGATCCAGAGTCTGAAAAACTTCCAGAGCAGTAAGTCTTTGCTGCTCTTCTATTCCTAATGCTTGATAACAGTAATGCAGTGGAATACTTTCCACGTGCTGTCTTGACCCAGAGTGTGCCTCTTGTGCTGATTTCTTTTTTTTCTTGAGATAGCTTATTAAGTATGAAGTCTGTGTTGTTGATGAGATCTTCAATTTGATCATAGTCTTAGTCCTATCTGGGTCATCAGAGGAGTACAATGAAAGGATGTGTAAAGCAGAATTAATTACAGTGGCAAGTCAACTACTTCATTCTTGATTCTTTTACTTTTAAGAAGTGATTTCTGACAAGTATCATTTGTCACAGCTTTCTTTCTCTAAAAAGTGAATATTTTGAAAGTTGACAGTTGTAAGTCAACTTGTGCTGCCATGATTAATTATTTCAGTGCTTAATCTGCAGACTGTTTCCCTTTTCAGAACCCCAAGAAAAACAGCTTTTATCAACGTACAACCTCTGAGGTGAGTATATATCATTCTATTCAGGAAAAGACAGCAAGTTTATTAATTATGTTTTGGTGCAGTATATGTTTCACTTCTCTAAAGATTGTGTACTTGTTAATTGAAAGAAATGAATCACAAATGGAAGCAAGATTTCTGACCTGTGCAGTGTGTCCTTTTTGGCATATTTCTGTGCATCCAGATATTTTAAGAGAGGTGATGTTGGGCAAAGGCAAAAATATGGAGAACAAACAATTATTTGTAGATCAGAATGGTAGTTTGACTTTGCAAACAGTTATCTGTGTTGGCCACTTAATTCAAGTTAATAAAAGGGGCAAATGGAATGGGTTTAAGAGTTCTTGTTGGTCAGTCATACTCAAAACTTTCAAAACTTTTCTCAGTTAAACCCATAACATTAACTGCACACAACTCATATCTTTATGATAATAGAAATAATTGTGATTATCGTCATTGTTAAATATTGATTTTATATTACCATCTGTCTTGCCTCAAGTTCTCACAAAGCAGTCCAGAAAGATGTTCTCAGTAACCTGCGACAGCCTTCAGTCCAATCTGATGAGGTCAGACAAATTCCAATGTACCAGAAGGATAAAGTCTACAATGGCCTTTCTGAGTTCAGCTTTGAGGAACTAAGGGCTGTCAGATACTGGAAGCAGAAGAAGAAGAAGGAGGCAGAGGTGGAGAGGATGCGACAAGAAGGTGAATTTTCAGTTTTGTAACTTGGGTAGGAAATTATGAAGCAATTAGTATGTCTGTAACCTTGCAGATTTTGGTTAGCAGTATTGGGTATTGATGTAATGTATGCAGTTATTTTCCAAGGCACAAATGTTTGCTGGCTCTGCAGATAGTCCAATCTCAAGTACTTGACTAAGCTATTACATACAACAAGCAGTCTTTAAGTAGAACTAGATAACTGGTTTACTACATATTTCTTGAAATTGCATGTTTAACAAATGCAGGTAGGTGCTTAACCTGTTTGCTGTGTTCAAGTTCTTACATGTTGATGTCACATAATGACCTTGGGTTCATTAGCCTGTATGTAGGAATAATTCATTGCATAGAAACATATATTGGTACTTATTATGTACGCTCCTTCCAGAAGGTATGTGGCAGTTGCTAACAAAAAGTAAGGATGTTGATGGAATCATACTTAGCAAAGGGATTAAGCAGAGCTTGCTTAAACCTAGTGTAACAAAGGCCGATATCAAAGACTGTCCTAAATTCCAATTGTCTGAATTACAGAGGAAAGAATATTAAAGACTGGCCTCAAACTTTATTCTTAATTCCGGTTGTTTTAATTACAGAGGAGAGACGCCTTAGAGAGGAGATGATGAAGAAGCAGCTGGAGGAAATGACTGCAAAAGTAACTGCGATGGAGGCTTTGCTCCAGAACCAGATGGGAGGATTGAATATAAACAAGTATGATGAATGTGAACTGTTGTGGTGAATTAAAAATGAATGCAGCATCCTGCAGTTACTATCAGAAAGCAAGCTCATTTACAAATGACTGTGGACACTGCCTCAACCAAAGTGGATTTGCTTTCGTCTTTGAAATGCTAGACTTTTTTTTAATATCATGTTTCTTCACTGGGACATTCAAAGGGATAATAAACTAATGATCAGCAAGTTTCTATGCAGTAAGAAATGTTTCATCACTCATGAACTGCTGCAAACTAGTGATCTGAAGTGAAGTGTGTGATTAAAATTAATGTTATTGAAGTGTCCCATTATGTCTTTTCACTCCTTTCATACCTTGGGCATGCCTTTAATCCTGTCATTATTGTGTTTGTGAATTGTAACATAATAAGGCTATTAGCATGATTTCACATAAACAAGAATAAACAGCTGTAGAATTGGCTAGGTCTCTGCTTTTTTCAGATGTGAAGTTCTGTAGTTGTCTTATTGAGATATTTAATAAACAGTTTGTTTGTTTAATTCCATATTGAAATGGGTGAGTCTAAATTCTTGCATCAGTGCCTGTATTCACCATTTTCTCTTAGTTATAGGTTATAGAACAAACAGAGTTAAAGTTGAATAGGTACATTCACACTATGGCTTTTATCATATTAAGTCCATAAAACATGTCTGTCTCATTTGTGTTAGTTTTGTACTGACCACTTTAGGGGACTGTTTTTAAAATTTCGTTAGGTTTTGGTAAACTAAATGTTCAGTTGTTATATCTCTAATGCTGCAAGAATACCAGTGGGGCAACTTTGCTATCTTTGATTTTCATACTCACAGATTAGTACTAAAAATAAATTACCAGGAATGATATTGTTTGTGTCGCTTTGTCATAAGGCTTTTAATTCTATGAAAAGTATTATAAACATGTGCAATGTATTTTTGTCCACGGGAGGGTGGATTCTGAATTTTTTTTTAAGGGGGGNGGGGGGGGGGGGGGGGTGAGTGAGAATCAAATAATCATGTTGTCTCGAGAAACCACCACTCAAGAATTATATCATTTCAAGATAATAGATCAGAAATGTGTATATGGTGTGACATATTATGCTGGCATGCACATTTCAGACAAATGGATGGTTACAAAGAGTATATCCAAAGCCTGAAGAACTAGAATTAAGGATTGAAGTGATGATATTTTATTTCTACAGAGATCCACTACCACAGAAACAAGGAGGCACAGTCAGGTCTGTCAGTGGCTTGGGCGACAGTGACTTTGTAACACCAACAAATGATATTTTACCACCTAATGCCAGCCAGAGTAGGTCTAGTGTAATTTTTGTGATGTTTTTTAGTTGGTTATATGATAATACTTATCCTGTTTCTGTGAAGATGTGATATTTTTTCTTATGAGAATGTCTCTAGCCTGTAGCAACACAAGATATATTTTTGAGGCTCTATCCCATGTTGTAACTGCTTTGAACACAGGATGGACACAAATGATGGCAACATTAAGAAGAAACATTAAAACCACTGAACATGCCACCAGAGCATTTTTAATATGCTAATATATATGCTTATTATTGCATTGTGTCTGGTTTATGTGGTAAAATTAAGTTCCATGTAGTTTGTTCACTACTTTATAGGGTTCATGCGTAGGATCGGCTTTTCAAATCATACCATTTTTGTCACATCCAGTTTATTATATGAAGTAACCTAATTTCTTTGGTTTTCTATTTATCTTCAGCAAAATCAAGTGGTTCTGGTAACTCACAGCATCAAAATTCAAGCCTGAACAGCAGTCTGAAAACGCCCATTTTCAACAATCTGTCAGTCTATTCTTCAGGGGGTCCCAGTTCTTCATCATTTAATCGCTCCCATTCAAAACCTTTATCGACCACCGCTCCGGCAAATATCAGTACAACAACACCTGTCACTGTTAGTAACCTGCCAGTTGAGCATGCCAGTGCACATTCAGGCTCGCTTTCAACCTCAGTATCAAGTCAAGGCAAGCTGAATCGAAGCACCACCCCTGGCTCTGGTGGTCCCGGTTCCCTGTCTAGTTCCATTTCAAGCCAGGGCAAGCAGAACAGGACCACAACTCCCAAATCTGGTGTGCCTACTCCAGAGAGCCTGGACCAGCACTGGGGGAAAAAAGGGGTATGGTTAAAGTACTTGACGATACTTTTACCCTCTTGTGGTGTACCCAAGGTATCCATAAAGACACCTCCTATAATGGATCTTACAAACTATACTCTAGTATGACTCAGAAAAATCAGATAGCTCTTTGTCTTTCATATGCATGTGAATTTGTTATGGTAAAAAGCTTTGATCATAGACAAATCGCCCACGGCATATATTGTTTCAGGGGATAGAGGAAGAATAGAACTGTTTTTATTTCAGAAGGCCTAAATGTCTTGACAGTCATTTCAGTACTGTTCATTCTTGTCACGTTTAACTGTGAAAATAACCTTTCCATTTGTATGCCAGCCACTGACAGCCCCATCGCCAACAGTGTGCACCAAGGAAGCCATGCAGTGTGTGATGGAAATGTTCAGTTCCTCCATGACTTGTGAACAACAGACAACAGAGGAGGTGGACTCTTTTACTGGTGAGTCATACATACATACTGTTATTGCCTTTACATTCATCAAATCTGTTCTCAGTAAGTCAGTTAATTAACATATTAAATGGTGTACATAATGGGTGTTAATTAATAGTCCTGTAAACAGTGGTGTGTTATTTTTATTTCGTTCTGGTTTCTACAAAAAAAGCAAAAATACTCCTGGAAGGAGAAAGATGATTGGGTAGAGGGGAGTGGTGGAAATTTGTGGAACTAGTTTATAGTTGCTTCAAATGCTTGCGGGGCAAATATTCTGTCATGCCTGTCTAATGCATGTTGAATATATTTTGGAAATCATAGAGCTTCACTAACTTACCATTTCCAAATGTTGAGTGAACTAAGATAGTAAATGTGATTTAGTACTTAGTGTATACTGTTAAATTTATTCTGTCTATACTTCATTTATAGTTCCAGCTGCAACAGGCACAGACCATAGTGTACCATTTCAAATTCGTGAGGATACAGTGACTGGAAGTCTTGAAGTGGACAGGCAGAATTTTAAAAGTGGGACAAAGGCAACAGGATTGCAGATTTACACAGATGAGGCAGAAAGTAAAGAAAATATGTAAGTGTCTTAGAAACACTTTGTGAAATAAGACTGAAAATTTACATTTCAGTTGCAGTGTTCAATGAAACTTTTTAGTTTCGGCTTAATCCTGAAGAGTTGTAAGTGTACATGATATGATAGTAATATGTACAAACAAATGTGACTTGAAAAAATGTGTTATTGTAAAACAAATAACAAGTCTGTTGAAATGAAATTAAGGGGACCTGCCGGAGTACTTTGTGTTAACTGGATTTCGTTGTATCCAATAACATTGTGTAATAAAGTATGTTGTGTTAACTGGATTTCGTTGTATCCATCAACACTGTATAATCAAGGATATCAAATGAAGTGACAGAGATTTCCCCTTCATCTGTTTTATTGGAAATAGTTGACTATGTCAACAGAAATCTGTACTGTAATATCTAGAAATATCTCAGATTCTTTAGTGCATTCGGGGTGTCCTGGTTATGTGAAAAAAGAAGAGGACTTTCTCCATCTTCATCCCTTGGTGTAAGCCCATACTTTCCATTTCATTATATTAAAAACTTAGTCTGTACCATGGGTTGAGAATTGGTAAAAAGCCCCATTTTACTCTGTCAAAACATGGAGTCATGGAAATGTTATCCCTTAGTTTCCTTTATGTCACCTCTATTCTCACCCAGTTGTCTTAGCTCTAACCCTCTTGTAGAGCAGAGGGAGAAGGTGGGACACTTCCAGTAAACCCTCTCTGAAGTGACTCAGGTGACTAGGACACCAGAACTTCCAGTACACGTACATGCAATAAAATAAGATGAATATAGGGGTGCCCATAGTAATTTTAAAGGTTTCATTTTTATCTTATCTTCCTTTCATTAATTTGTGCTTCAGATTTCCTTTTTCTGTATTTTTACATTCTAATGAGAGACAAGTTTCTTTCTTGAAATATTTTATTTTTGCCTTGTATAAATTCCTACTGAAACAGGTATATTTGAGCTACATAATTTAATCTTTGTAAACCACAGAAGGTTGAGAGAATTTCATGAAAGGGGAGTGCCATCCTGCATAGCCTTAGCCAGCATTTTATAACTCCCCCTTTGTTTCCAGACATGCAGGAAATGTGCCGAAGTCAGATACAAAGGCTGCTTTCAGTACAGGAAAGGGACTGCAAATTCATCAAGATGAACCCCAAGATAAAGAAAATTGGTACGCATGCTTAAGCTACTAAACAAAGCTTTATGTCAACCTTATTCCATTAGACTAATGGGAAGGCAATCAGTGCCCAGCTTTCATCTCTTCATCTTTTCAGATTTCAAAACACCATTTGCAGTGATATAAGATGAATCCTTATAATAGCAGTACTACACAAGTAAAGCACATATTTTATTTACAGTTTCATTACCCTACTATGAAATTACCACTGCAATTATATTTGCTCAAGTTTTGATAACTGTTGATCATCTTTTTTCAGTATTGGACCCATAAGTGGAAAGAAAGGTGCTAGAAGGGGACTAGGCTTCCAGCAGGCTCTGTCTAGTGAGGATGAAGACATGACTGAGGTGTGTATCTGCCCCGTTTTGGAGTTACATACTTGTGATACATACTGATTGTTGTTTCATGAAATTGCCTAGAAATTTACCAGAATTTACATTGAAGCAGACCTGAAAGTTTCTGTGGGCAAATGTTATTTTTCTCATACCTGTGATGTGAGTTTTTGATCATTGTAAGTCTTTGCCCATGTTAAAACTGTTAAGTGTTTCTCATCAGTTTCATCATATGAACTATGACTTCACCATTGAGTGTCAAGCTAGAAATGACATGACTTTGGCTCCACTGGGTGACAGCTTTAAACTACATGCCCGGGCAGCATCAACACCTTGTGCCAGCAACAATAATAAATCTGTACGTATGTGTATGTTATGAGTGTATTAATGTTAGGGGATAGTTTAGGGAATGTAACCATTTTATCTTGGGTAATCTGCTAGCATGACTGCTGGAATTGCCTGCTCTTGCTCTGCTTTGTGATTCTGACCCAATCCTATTGCATTAGCTTGTTTACTTACTCAAAGACCAAAATCAGAATTTATCCAGGTATCTGGAGGATAGGGGATAGAAGAGAGAATTGGATGATGAGCAGGCATCATAAAGTCAAGTTTCATAAAGTCCTTCTTTACGTTCGCCTGAGGCTGGGAGGGTGGTATTTAAATTCTAGGAGGTGAAAAAGGCTTATCAGAACCTTACAATAGTTTTATTTTCTCTCTGCACTGACTTTAAATAACAGGAGGTCAGAAAATGGATTTATTAATAATAGTCACACTTTATTTCTTACATAAGGTTAAAACTCAGGTTTGTTCAGTAATATCATAATATTATAACTTAATTGCATGAAGATTTTTCTAAACAATGAAATATTTGTTAAACAGTCAGCTCTTAATTGCAACTTCTGAGGAGCACAGGAAAAGTTGCAACTGAAAGGAGTCGTGATTTTTCTGTAACTTTTAAGTAGAAATATAGCAGTTTGTTACATGAGAAATGATGTGATTAAGCAGAAGTTACAAGCAAGCAGAGTAGACTGAACTTTATTTAATACAAGAATGTCAACCACATGAAATACAAGTTGAAGTAAAGGTTATTAAACCTGGCCACAATTAGTGTTCATGTTATTAAATTTGTTTCAGCACCCATCTACTCCAGAAATCAGTGATGCTGCCTCCAGCAGCTCGGGGGTTACAGTCAACTACAGTGAAGCGGCTCCCACACCCAATAAACTAAGGTGGGCAATCTGTAGCTGTACATTTTTTGCTATTTCAGTTCATCAACTTTCTTGCTAGACATCTAGGAAACTATCTTACAGAGAGCTTAAAGTTTCACATTTATTTTCTGAAGCCCAGCTCACAGTGCATGGTATATGGGAAAAACAACAGAAAATTTTCACAGAACTATCTATCTCCTCTTCCTGCAAGTGAGTGTTCAGGTCCTTTACTTCTTGTTGCAAAGGAGGTTTAAGTCACACTCAGCGCTTATGCAAAACTTGTTTCAGCTGATTAAAATATGCTATCATGTGGCATTTCAGACCAGCTTTGAGTAAATTTTACTTACTAGATCTGGTGAATATGACGTACAATACATTTTTTTTTTTTTTGATAGCCCCATATTTGAAGGTAGTGGGGAAGGTAGTGGAGAGGATACCAAATCATCTCAACAGTCACATATGTCCAGTGGGATCTGCACTAACATTACCACCCGCAAGAGGCATGGAAGTAGCCTTAGCAGGGAACCTGTGAGAGAGGACGTAGAAATGGAGGAACAAGCAGACCGGTAGGTTTTTCTCTTCCAGCTCATTAGTCCTTTAGCTCATCGTCTATCAGTTGCAGAAACACTCACAACTGAAGGTGGAGATTAACAGTTATGAGTTCAATAATGCATATGGTGGGTTTATACTGTCGGAGCAAAGGTGTTGATAGTGAAATCTTCCTATAATTTAGATGAGTAGTCTGGGTAGCAGTAATTTTATGCTGCACGCTCTATATAAATTTTTTTTTTAAAAAAAAATTAAATTTTCTGGGTGTGTTGATGTGATAAGTGTATAGCAGAAGATATGATGGAAAATTCAGTAGAAAAGCTTGAGCCAACTAACTGATACTCCCTTGCATAGTTGGTAAGTGAAATTTTGGTATCATGAAGAAATGTGATGGTAAGACAGATCCATCTCAAAGAGCTTTCTGGGCTGTTTGCTGTATGGATTTGGCTAGCTTTGTCTCTCATGGACAGTTCATATAATGTGTCTTTGTATTTCAGGGATGTCAGCATGACTGATGAGCAACTGCTTGACAGATCTTGTCACCATCAGATTGATACCTCAGCATTTGTTCATGATACAGGTGACAAAGCAGGAGAAGCATTGTCCATATCTGTGTGCATAGACCCAAAAGATCCATTTGATGACAAAACAGTAGGTGAGTTGATCCCTTTTCATTTTGGTGATAAACAGCATACCTTAGACTGTGCTAGCAAGTGGGGCACTACTTTCAAAAATTGAAAATGCTTGAAAGGGGAGCTTCTTTTCACCCAACTGAGTGAGTTTATTCATTGGCTTAAATTTCTCAGTGTACCTCAATGCACATGGAACTCTGCAAAGTGGGCACTGCTGGAAAAATGTGTCGGCTCCATGCTGCCTTTGGGGTAATAAGGAATGATAGAAGTTAAAGTCAACATAATGTTTTTGTTACTGTAGATGTTGCTTGATTCCAGATGACAAATAGATAAATCATACTAAAAATGTAATGGCTATTCAAACTTTTATTTGATGCTGTCTGACATTCTCATTATCTTCTTTAGCTGGTTTTTTGGACACCTTGGATCCCCCTATCACAGAATATGCCAATTACATAGAGTGTGAAGGTCAGATGCCTGATCCATCTACAGAAATGATTTTCCAGATTGGTAAGCTGTGATTTAGATACTGGAGAATTCATCGGCGTGAAACAAATGTGAAAAGAATGTCTTCATTCTGAAATTAAACCTGTTCATGTCAGTTACTGATTGGACCTGTTTGGTTAATAAGAGAGTTATTAAGATTTCAAAATTATGTAAATGAAAACTGAAATGGCCCCTTTGCATATTATGTTGCTATTCTAACATACTGATGGAGATCGATCTGGTCAGTTTTCAGCTAGAGCTAGAGCTTGAGCTTTCACTATGCAAGACCAAAATCTGGTCAGTTTCTGGTGTATGTCAAAATCACAGTTGCTATAACTAAAAAACTGCATAGAATTATGCAAAATTTTTATACAAAATAAAATAGTCATGGTAAGGATACACATGGTGTAAATGACCCAGTACACCCAAAATGGCCATCTCCGTCACTATATCAGAACAGCGATGATTAGTGACATATTTATGATAGTTCATTTTTAGAAATAGTCTTTGGTGTATAGTTATTTCCTGTTTATGCTTCCTGCATTTGGTTCAAAATAAATAACAATAGGAGGTGTTGGCCCTAGCTTCTCCTTGTACCTTTATATGATCATACTCTTTCAGGTGAAATCTACTTTTGTATTGAAAAGTGTGTTGGAGAAGGTGGATATGCCAAGGTGTATAAGGTGACAGAGAACTCTCCCTATGCAGATGACACGATGAGCATGGATGGCCAGGCTGTAGAAAAAGTAATCAAGGTAAGTTTACTGGTGCTGCAGATGTTTTGCAATGAGCATGTTTTGACCTGACTTGGATTTATCTTTCACTAACAATACAAACATTTTTCAGTGCCGTGGATGAGCTACATGCTTACCTGAATACCATACCATCAGTTGTGTGATTGAGAATTAATGATTAGTTAAATTCATCAGTACAGATTTCTTAGACTAATTTTAGGTATGTGTGATTTTCACTGTCTTTGGAAAGGGGGCATTTTGCAGTGGCCGAGATGAAGTACATCTGGACTACATTTATGATTATGTCCAAGCAAATCTGTTTGGAGCATTTCATTTCTTAGTGCTTAATGTTAAAAACTTCTGCACTCTACTTTTTACCAGATGCAGTCACCGCCATGCTACTGGGAATTTTATGTGATTTGTGAACTCAGAAGGCGCTTAGAAAAGCTCAAGGAACCCATGAATGTTGTAAGTCTTTGGCTTGAAATTAGAATGAAAAAGCAAATCTACATGTCGTATGATGCTTAATAAAAGTACTAAAGTAATATCATAAAGCAGCAGAGTGAATTTGCATCAAGCATTTTAATTGCAGAGGATAATCATACTCAGTGGAAACTGGTTATAAATGTATTTTTAGGGACTTGACAAATCTATTTATTTTAGGAATATTTCAGATGAAAGGTAGTACCCATTGGTCTTGATTTACTACACAAGTGCCCTATGTTTGCACTCCATGGATTGTCCAGAGTTCTTTTGTTTTATATAGATTTTGAAAGTTGTAGAGTGATTTTCAGAATGTACCGAGGGCCTGTTTAATATTTAAATACCTATTTACCTGTGGCGCTGTATGGTTGTATCATAGCTCGACTATTTTGACCCTTCATGAAAGCTTTGGGAAGCTGTTTCATATCCAGGTGGCATCTGGATTATAAAAGAACACTTTATAGTCATATCTGAGTCATTATGACAGACTGAGTGACATCTCTCCTTTTTTTGAATATGACAGGTTTGTTTTCATAAAACCAAAGACCCTATGTTGTTTGACCTGTATAACAACTGTAATTGTGATTCAGTCAGAATCCATTCAAAAGGCATTTTTCTTTCCACAAATATCCGAGTCTTTTGAGTTATGTCAGTTGAGAGTCAGCTGGCTCAAAATACTCAATGGTATTCAGTTAGCAATAGATGCATGATCGAAGAAAATAGGTAAAGATTTGAGTTTACACTGTTTCCTTTTTGTATAAAGCAGAATAAGTTGCGTCTAATATGTGAGAGGTTTCTGTAGAACTTCGAAAATCCCTTAGGTCAATCAGTTTTAGGATTAACTGGTTTTGGTTCAACAATTTTATAGTTTCAAAAGTTTTGTTAAACTAGTCTGTGATCACTGTGATTAGGGCTTGGAAGAACAAGAGTGACTCGCTATCTTGTTGCAGAATGAATGGATTGAGGGATCACTTATACACTTACATAATGGATTTGGTCTCTTGTAAGCAGCCTTTGATAAAACTTAAGCTGTTCTACCTTATATAATATAGACTTTCTGCAATACAACACTACAATCTTGTTTGTTCTTTGATTTGTGTCCGCTTTCAGATACCCTCTGTCATGGAAGTGGAAAGAGGACTTTTCTTTAACGATGGCAGTGCCCTGCAAATGGACTTCGTTCCATTTGGATCTTTACTGGTATGGATCACTTAAATGTATAATTATGATTTCAGATACTTGCTTGTAATCTGGTTCACTGATTCTAGAGAGGTAGATACACTAACCAATATAATGAACTCCCCTCTAGGAAGGTTGTCTGTAATAAAGGCACTAACAAAACTACTGGAATGACATTTTATACACAGTGGACATATTGTCCATCAGTAGTAGTTAAAGCAAATGTTTACTGGTGAATATGAGAAATGTGATTTAGTGAACTGCCAACTTACTCCTTATGAGGACAGTTCTCCAGTGGTATGAAATCATTCAAACATCCCTCTTAACATCCTGTGATCATAGCTGAAGAATATTGCCACATGTTTCTGGGATAAACCAGCTTCCAGTGTACCATCATTCCATAGCCATGCATCCTGACGATAGGGTGCTAAATGAAATATACATGCATTAACTGAATTTTGATATTGAAGTGTGTGATTATATATTGCGGAGAGATGCATAAGAGACATCATGTGTTTTTAGTGAAATGCACACCATGAGATGAAGATTTATAAGTTGAGAAACCTGTCAAAGAATCACATCATGTAATGTATTTGACTGATTTTTCTGAGAATAGAGCAATATAATTATTGAGAAAAGGACTAAAACGGCCCCATGTACGTATCTGGACTTTTCACGAGGTGTGGTTATTCAAACTTCTGTTTCTTCTCAGAACCTGGTGAACAAATACAAAAATGACCGTAACAGACTCTCTTGTGTGGAGCCGTTTGCCTGCCTACTGACCATTGAATTGCTGCACCTGTTTGAACAAATTCACAAATGTAACTTCATTCATGGGGATGTGAAACCGGATAACTTTCTATTGCTGGACCTGTAAGATTTGTCTGTATTCCCATTATATGAGCTTTGCTGACTCAGAATGGATGTTTTTGTGGACTGCACAGAATTTCTGATCTTTCAGTCATATTGTTTTTAAGAGACTACCTGAAAGCAGACACAATGTTATGTATGAGGACTTAGGTAGGCAACATGTGACTGTATTGCAGTGAATCATTGCTTAAAGGCTGAATACAAGCACATAATGTAATTAATGTCGATAAATATTTAAATGTCATTGAAGCTGATAGAAAAATACTTCCAATACGATATCAGGCTCACCAGTTTTCAAGAAGTTCCCCTAATTTAGGATATTTTGTTATATTCTTGATTATCATAATTATTTATTGGTGCAAGTGTCATGGAAATTCAGAGTTGTGGAATGAGAATATCCTTCACAAAATTTAGCATTTCTGCATATTTGTTCCAAGTTGAGTAGCATTTGTAATGTGTGTATCAGATGTTAGAAAAAAGGGTAAGCAATACTGCAGAACAAGTCATATGGAAAACAAAAGCAGCTGATGAAGATGTCTTTAAAGATAAGTCTTTATTTACTCAGAAGATTATCAAGAAATCTTTGTGTAATTTTGGCATGCATTTGTGACCCATACAGGCCAAATGTGAAGAACAGCCCTGATCCTCGAATTGTTTTTGGGAATCGGCTGAAACTGATACAGCTAATAGACTTTGGACAGAGTATTGACTTGACCAAGTTTGCAAAGGGCACAACGTTTATGGCCAAGGTGGTGACATCTGGCTTCCAGTGCATTGAGATGAGAACTGATAGACCATGGACATTTCAGGTTAGTATGAAAAAGATCTTGTTGAGTCTGGTTATATGAATCTATTATTTGTACTAGTTACTACTATTGTCCCTTCTTGTTACATGACCTGTTTTTCTTAGCCACATGTTCTTTCTGTATATAGCAAAATATCATGAGCTCAAATTCCAGGAGATCAACTCATTATTTTGAGTTCTTGCACCATTTGAGTTTGTGTTTTACTTCGCCCCTTACACTAAGGGATTGACACAGAGCATCATGGCAAGTGGGTAATTGTTTTTTAGTTCTTGAGATTAAGGAATTTGGGTACTGCTGTATTTTTTTCCTCTACTTCATTTTGTCAGTATAGGTATTTACCTGCAGCTTTGATATGTAGAGAGTTTACTTGATTATAAAACTGATATTATAGCGCACATGACAACATTATTGCTCTGTCTGCAAGCAATATTATTCATGTGAGATTAATCAGTCAGTTGCATCAGTATACTCAGTGCATAACTATTGGCTGAAGGCTGAAGCTGCCATGCATGCTGTAACTTAGTATAAGCAACCTACATTCTTGTCATTTCTAGATTGTTTACACTTAAACATAATGTGTTTAGAAATTCTGACAATGCTCTGAATTTTCACAGATATACATAAGTCTGATCTAACCTTATCATTACTCTTCATGTTCTAAAGTAATCCAGGATATTGCTAATTCCATACATGTTTCCTTAATATAGAGTGTAATTTAGAATGGTCCATGTGCCCTTCCTTTACCATTGCATGTTGCACAGAATTTGATCTTTCCATCACAATTTGGTTCAGTATCTTTAATCTCCTATGTGAAGCTTAGCTGAGTCTCTGTGTCAAACCTCTGTAGTACTAAAGACTGCATTTGAACTGAAAATAACCTTTTCTCTTCTTGTCTCTTTCAGACTGACTTGTTTGGCCTTGCTGGCACAGTCCATGTTGTTTTGTTTGGCTCATACATGAATGTTTTCCAAGAGCATGGAGAATGGCGTGTGACAGGCAATTTCATCAGGTTAGCTGCTATTGTTCAGTTTTCAGGAACTGGGCTGAAGGTTATATCATAAAGATCAAACAGCCATCAGATTATTACTTACTGGTAATATTAAAAAAAAAAAAAGAATGATTTGTTTTGAGGTAGGGTTAGAGGGGAGCATTTCTGTCAGAAGCTTTTTTGTTTTGGTACCTTTGCGGTATCTTCTAGTCCTGTTATGCTGTGCATCCTGTTTGAGAAAAGAAGTGTGTTAATCCCTCATGTAGGGACACAATAAAAGAAAGTATTCTCACAAAACAGTTGGTATAAATGTGACACTTGAATGTGTATCCATGTTAGAGTCTTTCCTCCCTGATTCACCTAGTCTGGTTCTCCAGATTTGTATTCAAGCATGATGTGATCAGATTGCCGTAATTGTAGTGAGACCTGTCATTGTAATACTGCAGTAAGAATGACGTAATCAGATTGCTGTAATTGTTTTGTGACCTGTCAGTATAATACTGCAGTTTTCAACCGAGATTACTGGTATATTGTAAGGAAGCCTTGAATTTTTTTTACATAGTTTGTCATTTCTGGAGAGTTTGCATTAGTTTTTGTCTTCAGTTCCTCATAATGACCAAAACTTACATATCTTCACAGAAAATGGAATGTGCCCATGTGGAAACGACTCTTCAAGGAACTTATGAATATCCCATCATGTGACCAGCAGCCAGACCTGGCAGCACTGAGAGCAGAGCTTGAAGAGTACTTTGTGCAGAACTTGATACCTTCATACAATTCTTGGGTACAAGATATGCGACTGTTGCAGATAGGAAGTGATTGCTGATGTAAATGAAAGCTGATTATGTCTATGAGCTATCAGACTGCTTCTACAGTAATTATTTATAATGTCTTCTCTCCCGTGTTTATGGTCAGTGTTGTTGATTTAAAGAATGTTGTTTTGACCTGTGCATCATATTCAAACTAGTTTTGATGATGTTGCAAGGGGACATGCAAAATTAGATAAAGAGAACATAATGAATGAACATTTTCAAACTTGACTTATTCAGATAATATTTTTGTGAAAGGGTGCTTCAGAATGCTGCTCGCTGAAACAGTCCCCCAAGAGATCTATTTTTAGCCATGTTGTCACAAACAGCGGCTGATGGTTACCTTCCTACGCGAGTGAAAGGTCAAATCGATACTACCTTTGATGTTGAGTATTGGGCTGCGAGGTGTAACTTAGAAGTTTGCTCAATCAATGCCTCAGAACAAGCATTGCGCTGAGAGTACTTGCTACTTAACTTGGACATAGGAAAGAACATCGTCAGGATCTGGAGAGAGTATTTCTTCTCTATTTTTTGAAACTTTAGAAATTTCCATATTACCACTAATTTAAGACCTTGCGGTCAAGAGCTTTTTGGTAATGGTGCTACAAATAACAGAACCCTTGCTTTCCCTCAGAACCCTTGCTTTCCCTCTCTTTCACGTATTAAATAGCGTTCAAAATTGGGAAGAAGGTTCATTTTACAAAATTCCAGCTGACAAAAAAACAAAAGCCTGTGGTTGGTTGTTGCAACAGCTAGTAGTTATTCTGTGCAACGCAGCGCAAGCACAATATCCATGAACGGGTATATGTGTTGGGGAAAAATTTAATAGTTGTATTGGGATATTCTTGCCTAATGTAGACTGTAGACAAAGAGAATTCAGTATGTTGATATTATCACTCAGAAATGCGTACATATTCACCTATCCTCAAATCCACAACATCCCAGTAGAAATTGATATAAGGTATGACCTTGGTAGCTTATTATTGAGGTATACTTGCGGCATTAATGAAATGATATAATAGGAATGAGTCCGTGCAGGTGAAATTCATACAGTCCATATATGTCGAAATTGGATACCTCAGATTTCTTATTAGTGGAAAGAAAAAGAAATAATACTTTTTTTTTCCTTCTTTGCGTCTATTAATTGCCTTTATATATCAAGAAGTAATGTAACGCCTATTTCTGATTACTCAAACGGCCCAGCGCTGTCACAAAGTCAAAATCACCTCCTGGCGTCCTCCCCGCGTGTGCCAAACAACACCGACGGCTTGAAAAACAAACAAGGCGGTGCCGCGGATAGAGAGAGGCAATAAAACTGTACACTGCGAGTGCCACTAGCCACAGCACAATAAGTAGGGCGTGTGTATTACACCACCACTGATAAGACAGTGCGGGAAAGAGAATGCGAGGGCTCGGCAATGCCACAAAATCGATCGATAATCAAGCATCTCGGCAGCAGTGTATACATTAACGCATCTGGCCCAATGCACTGTGACGGTATATAAACAAGAAGCTGCCCGTGTGACCTCCCCACTGTGCTCGCTCTCTTATGGTTGACTCGCCTTGGAAATCGTGAATCAAATTCTAATTACTCATTGGGCTGGTCCCAGGGAATTTGAGTTAAACAGACTTGGCTTTACTTAATAACAAGGTAAGCTACATTTACTAAATAAATCGATACTTATATTGACGTTCCACTATATGTACACACAAGGAGATAAATCAACCTTTATTTACTCTGAAGGGAATATGTTTTTTAATGTCTGTCTGTTAGTATCAGTATTACCCATTAATCAGTTACATACGGGAGAGGAGGGAAGGGATGTCAGGAGTTCAAAGAGGAGGATGGGGGTGTCAAAAGCTCGAATTACTTATGTACTGTACAATATCAACTCGATATTAAGTTATTATATCAATAGGTATACCTCTTTACTAAGTATGAATTTATATGCATGAATTCATAAGTCCTCAATAAGTACATCATATCCTTTTTACATGCACCAAGATGCACCATGGGGCATATGATACATAAAACTGTTTTGATGAAATGATAAGTATAAAATTTTTAATAACAATATAGGCCTGAGCATGGATTCCAGCTTCTAATGCTAAGATTACACAGATCTGTCCTTCCACTCCCCGAGCGAAGAAGTCAGCTTACTGAGGTAGATCTATGGATTACATTTATTTTGAGAGGATACCCTACAGAAGAACAGTTTCATGAAATCAATCTTGGTCATCAAAACACCAGGAATGTCATTTTCTCCAAGCTCCACATAGAGCTGAACACTAACCTCGGCCGATGTTATGCAACAATTTGCACTTTGACCCGGCCTTGCCAGATGGCCTCCTATTAATGACGTAGGCGGTTATTGGACTTAGAGCGCATCGAAGTCCATGCACAAGATCTGAAGAAGCCTATATCTGGACCCAGATGTATATTGTGCTATGTAGTGAGATCCTGAACATCTCTGATTTGATAAGGAAAAGTCAGATTATGATAATAAATGAAATCAGAATACCATGTTGCTATAATCTGCCTTCAATATCCATATCTACTAACTCATTTCATTACACTACTTTGCATTACAAGACTGCCTTATGTTTAAGTAAGCAAACAAGATTATTTGCTGATGTAACAAGCTGTAGGGCATTGCTGGCTGTGTAACTTGCTGCTCAAAACTGACGTCTTGTGTCAGAGGGATAACTAATCAATTGCTAGTGTTGTATAGGACAACTCAGATATACTGGGGAAGTCAGGATTTTCAAGACTTGTACTATGAAGCTGTGTCCTATTTACAACTAGTATTCATTGTTTATAGGCTCCTTTATTGATATGCCTTTGTATGGTATGACTGATCAACATAAGACGTGTAAGGAGAATGGTGCTTTTCATGGTTTTAGCTTAAATAAAATGAACAATAAAGCCAGTGCAAGAAAACAAAACTTTATGACTAAGAATTGCAAGAGCATAGAGAAATGAGGTTAGACGGTGGCAGCCCACAGAGTCAATGTGAAGTGGCAGCTTGTGATGATCTAGCCAATCAAATAAAATATAGGATCTTCGATTAATTTCCAGCAAGCTGCAGACACCATTCTCTGAGCGCTCCGCTTACAGCTAGGCCTAATCCACACTTCTGGATAAACTAACTGGAAAAAACAAACATCCATGATTGCCGTTTAGCAAAAAACAGGCTGACTTCGCTGACATGCAGCAGAACAACTGTAAGCCTATTGTAAATCTGCGCAGGCCTACCTCACAAACCTAATTACTAGAAATGTACAAAGTTATTTGCTATTATCTGGGCGGGCTTTATAGAATCAAAACTGTGGCTCTGCTTTGACCATTCACCTTTTTCAAAGATCATAAGTCAGGCGTAACTCCTACAAAGGCTTGGACATGTGTCCTGTATTAGCCAATTTTTACCTCACCAGGCCTGTTACACTAGGAAGTTTTTATTAGCAGTAATGAAATGGGAGGGGGGGTGGGGGGAGGAAGGGGAGTAGGAAGCTTTCCAGTGAAGCAGAATTCTTGTTTTAGCTGTAGTCATGTTCCACTGTAATTTTACTGTTACCAGCATGTAATTGAATATTGCTTTATTTCATGGTCTCCTGAATCCTCATGTCAGCATGAAACCCAAATCGGATTATTATAGTTGCCTCAAAATGTTATTTGTGTGACATGCCTGTATGTTCTACAAGATGTCTTCACTATTTACTGTGGATAAGCATAGGTTCAATATAACAATCAGAGAGCTTTCTAGTGGATATTTAATCTGTGAACAGGTTTTAGAAATGTCATTTTGTTTTAGGTATTTAAAGCTTATTTGGAATGCATATGAGTATTGCATTCTCATCCTCATTTTTATGTCCTGAAATTATGATTGTATGCCTGTGGCCGTTCCTAATCTGTCTTTATGGACAGATGATGACAAATATTTTGGACTGAATCAGAGCCCCACTTTGGCACTGATAGCAGTGATATGAATAGTACTCATCAATAGCTGTCATCAAAAGCTCATCATGGTCCTTGATGACAATGTTAAGTTCACTTCTAAAATTCTTCTTGTGAGATGTTTATTTGTACATGTAATATGCTCAGTTAGTGTTTGTGTGTATATGGCTTCTAGCCACTGCTAGCTGACGATCAGTAAAGATAAATGTCTGCACCTAGTAGACTTATACAAAATGGGCTGACAAACATTTACTGCTGTCTTGTACATGTGAACGAAGCAAATAAATCTTTTACCTCCCAAATTTAGGCTGTTCTCAGTGGGTTTTAGAAAGTCTGGACTAACAGCAAATCACTCCATTCAGTTGGAAATGTTTACCACTCATTGGGATATTTCGTTTAAATTGTACTACAGTATGATTTAGCTGAATTTGTCCATAAATCTGGAAAATGAAAATCTCACTTGTGTTGGTTGTCTTTTGTGATTGAACTGGCACTTTTTTAAAAAATTTTAATTTCAGCAGCTCAGACATTCCTGAATTTGTTTTGGACTTGGAAAAACACTGCAGATATGTAATTTAATTCAACCACTACCCTTCTCCCATCCCCATGTCTCTCCCCTCCCCCAAACTCCTTTGTACAGCATCATGGCAGCTGACTTTGCTTAAATGCCCTTTTTGTTCCACCACAGCCTATGCCAAAAACAGACTTATTTCCTATATAAAGTTAAAAAAAACAACTGATCAGATTCATTCAGACTGCTAAACTGCATTCTGTCGCCATGTGTTTGTAATGTTTTCACAATGTGGAGCTTACTGTACATGAGACACAACATAAAACTGACATGAAAGCCCTGTCATTCATGTTTCTTCCCGAGACAAGACACACAAGTAAAATGGAAACACGAATTGATGAGTTGTCAAAATTTGATTTGTTTAATAAGTGAAATTTCCTCCTAAACTTTTTACTTCAAATTTTCAGCAGTATTTTTCCTTCACAAAAATGGTGAATGAGCCTTTCATCTTTTGATAAGCAAACAAAAATAAAAAGCAGGATGAACTTAAAATTTAAGGAAAAAAACAAAAGCCTACGCATTCATCAACTTACAAAAAAAGTAAATTTTACATGTCTAACATGTTCAATTAAATCCCGGGCAGTTAATTTTTCTGCAAATACTCTAGGTCAAAATATCACACTTTTTGTACAATCTACAAACTGGTTTGGACGGATGAAAAAATTTATTATAACAATATTTTGTACAGCAGTGTATTGAACATATCATAAAATGGAAATCAACATGAACCAAATTAAACTTTTTAATTCATATTTTTGTCTGAGCATAAAAAAAATAAGCACTTTTAAGGGATCAAACCAAAAAATATGACGAGAATCACTTTTTTTTTTACATAAAAGTGATAACTACTGAGACATCATTCCTTAATAAGCAAAACAAAACAGGAAATGCGGGAGGATTAATTGATTTCAGAATTTCCCTGGACAATAATCATACAACATTATAATGCTGGCCATTTAAAAACTATATTGATAAAATTATATAGCCACATCTCATTTCTCTAATTAAAAATTAGTATGATAAAATGACTTCATGAAAGTATTTAAGACCCATTTCTGCATAAAACACATTTATAAAAAGGTACAAACCCAAAATTACCCTGCCAAATTTCCATGTATCTCTTTAGCTTGGAAAATGTTTTTAAGAAAATATTTTAAATTTACAATAATGTTAATATGCTGATCATGAATAAAATATAAGCATATCTGTAATATAACTTTTACTTCAGTCAGTTTTCTTGTATATCTGCAGTATGTTTGCAAACATGCAAGAGTGGCTGACACTATGAAATGTAAAAAGCATTCACACATATTTCATGACACATTTGTTGAACGAAATTACATCGACGTCCAGCTGAACATTGACAAAATCAACTGAATATGCACATACTCATAATAGGAAACCTGTGACTTTGGCTGCTCTAGGCCGACAGCTCACTCACTGCAATTTCACTTCTTATATGATAGTACCTTTTCTGATCAAAGGGGTCTAAATGAGGAATTACTGTGATGTCACTCTATGTGAGTCCTGATACAGTAAATTTCCCAGAAAGTATTATTGGTTGTGTGAACTTCACACCACTCTATGCCATCTGGTATTCAGCCAGCTTATGCCTTTATTGTCTTCAGTGTATGCTGGTGCAGCATAAAATATGATGATTTACAGCAGGGTGATTCTTTGGGTATCATTGGGAGCAATTAGGGAGGCGTATACATGTAGCGGCATTGAGAAAAAGATGACCCCAGCAGAATCATGCCAGACAGTGGTGGGTCATCAATTCTCAGAGCACACACCTGGAAACCAGTTACAAAATTTATCTTGAAGAACAAAGGAAAAATAAACACAACTTTCCTTGGGAAGAAACAGAAACAGTTGCATGCACATAGAAATGTGAGTGAGCTGCCAGCCTCTTCTTTACAGCCAGTGTGGGCTTTCTGAACCATGTTGAAGTTCTCTGAAAAGAAAAGCCAATCTTATGAAGCCTCGGCGACCCTCATGTTTTCAGCAAGTGTGAAAATTTTTCAATCTGGGAAAAGTCTTCCCTCAAAATGGTAACTTGCCTTTTTTGTTTTCTGTTTTCATACACTTTATCAACCTGTCTATATAATGAAATAAGCTAGGATTTCTTTCCCTGCATACAGTGAACAAAATATGTAAAATATAAAATAATAATATTTCACTGTTTATCCTCAGCTAAGTTTACTTAAATGATATCAAAGTTTAAGTATGTTATTTTCTGACTGGTTAACTTAAACTGCACTCTGGTTTCAAACACATTTTTAAAACATTCTAGCTCAGCGGAAAGCTTCATTTTGTTAATTTGGTGGTGTAACAATATATAATCTCTGTAGGCAAAACATGTCATTAATTTGTAATTGTTGCAGGGAATGCAAAAGCAGCAATATCTCACTACATGCTTAGGTTCAGAGCAAATTATTAGCAAAATTGCACTTTCAAAATCAGATACACTGTCTCTTCAAGTGAATAACTTTATATGGTGTAGAAAACATGAGGGTTTCGATGGACGCAATGAATGTGGACCTTGCTTGGAAATCATGAATTATAAAAATGCAACAGAAAATCATTGAGCATACATAATTAATCATAAATTGTCAACAGCAGCTGCACATACATATTCAATATGTACACAGATTTCAAAACTTTTGACATTTAACATTATCATGGAATTCAGTTCCTTATCATGTCACTGAAATATTTGAACAGTAAGGGAAAAAGGCTTCCAATTTTCTCATGCCTAAGAAGCATGGATATTCAAAGGATTTTCCTAGTAGTCAGCAAATATCCGTAGGCATCAATGAACATATTTATGCAAGAAATATCAACATACTATAATTTCATATCCATATGTGTGAGTGATTTCACCATCATTTGAAGATGACATGACAAATAGAACATTCATTAATACTATCACTGAATAAGAAAAAACATGCACTGAGAAACAAAACATTACAAAACCCAAAGTTTGTTATGATATAGAAGGAAAATCCTACACATACACCAAATATGCCCTTAAAATATTCAAATAATATCTCTTGTAGAGTCAAACTTCATTACTTTATGCACTGAAAGAATAAGATCTCTTCCAATGTGTGACATTGACCTTAAGGCATGATTTCCAATAAAATATGTTTTTATATTTCTGCATTCTTTCATAATGCATCATAATTGTGTTGATTATGCTCATTATTGTTACTGCAGTCAAATTGTTATGTGGCACTCAGTTCAATCACAAGGCCTAATTATAATGCTTCATTCTGCAATGCAACAAGACAACACTGGATGGCTGTAAAACCAAACTGTGATTACATCTACAGTGTTTTGTCACAATGTGATGTAGTAATAGTCTATTCTGCTAAGTCAAAAATCCAGATAATTGGAACCTCTGCTTAATTGCAACATTTTTCACACAACAAAAGGCTTTATTTCTACTTAGGGTCACTGAATAATCTCAGCTCCTGTTTTCCCAGTGCCTTAAGAGCTGCAATTAAGCAGAGTTGACCTTATTCTCCACAATACCAATATTATTTATCCAACATCCATATGATAAAAAGCCTAATAAGAAAATGCAACATGCTAAACGCACAATCAGTCTTCACTTTCTGCAAGAAAGCACATTACTGAAGATGATATAATAATCTTGCAAGTCAATCCTTTCCCTCTAACTATCATGAAACACCACAAGTTCTTGCTGCTCTTGCCAACTATATGGGCGCATCACAATGTATACAAGTTTTTGGTCATATGGTTTATTATGGAAAGTATTCAAAGTATGTCAAACTTAATCACAAGCGCCTGATGCTACAAGGACAGCATATTTGCGAGTCAGCTCTATTTGCCTTCATCAGATGGAGAGCTTATAATGGCCACTGGGCTGAACATGAATTTGACCTAAAACAAACTGACGTAACAGACCCATTTATTTATCCACACCACTGCACACAAAAATGCCTTGAAATTCTGTTTTCCACTTTTCAAATTTTAAACAGTAAATCAGAACATGTACATTTGGTTTAGATATCATGGACCTGTGCATATTATACTTCCTGAGCATCAATACATGGATCACACCCACTGACTGACTTGCTGAATGATAATAACTGTGCATGTTACATTACCAATATCAGGCTCAATCACAGTAAATCTTGACTTTATTAAGGTTGTAAAAACTCGTATTTAAAAGTGAGGACGGATATGGTAATATATTTACATTTTTAAGAGGATTACAGACATTCAAGAATTCTAGCACCAAAGATAAAGTGTGATCACAGGAAGAAATAACAAAGATAAATCTCTAGAGAAATCTCTGCCCACAAGAACTCCTACATGTCTGATATTGACTTTCATCTGAAATTCTTTCCTAAAATACCACTGGACATATACAGCACATATGTTGGACTTAAAATAGCATTCTATGCTATATGCAGCCATTACATATAATAAAGATTGTGGTTTTGAAGAAAGGGCACAATGAGGTAAATTCTGTGACAAAGAGAAGCAAATTCATTAAATATAAGCAAAATACACAAAACAGAACTGCAGCGTAGACATATATGTATAGGGTTTCGGCATAATCCACTATCATTAATCTGTCCAATACAGTATTTCTCTCCTCTCTGGTGATATGGGTCATCAATTTTTCTTTCAAGTTTTCAAGCCATATCTGCTGCATGATAGTGGCAGCTCAGTGGTTTGTAACTGCAATGAGCATCTCTAAACTTGAAACCTTGTGACATATGCTTTTCACATTTTGTATGAAAGTCAAAATGTACCATACTGCATACATGAGAGTAGAATAAGGCAAGGTTTCTTGAGCAGACCAAACTATAGTTTTGTCTAATGCAATCTTGTGTATTTTATTTTTATCTTCTTTTTACTCAAAATAAGAATAAATGTATATGTGATAAAGATGTTTACATGAAAATCATCCCCAATGGCATTCTTTTGAGTTAGTCAAAGTCATCAGGAAAACAGACTGAAGAGAGTAACATTTCCTGCATAATGCCCAACTGCAATGGACAGTGCAGGATAAAAGAGAGATGGACAGAGCAGGAGGGCTAAGCTAGAGTAAAATGCGAGCCCACAGTATTATTCAGGCCAAGACCAAGATGTTAGGGTTTAAGAAAAGAATAGGCTGACATGTCACATATCACAGGCTCAGTGTAAACCGATTGATAAGTAATCCACATAGTCAACAAATTCATGGTGTGTATCTAATAGACTGCCGCAGCCTCTATGAGCATCTACACTGCTGATAGGGTAATTTATATTCTTGTAATCTAAACTCAAATTCAAAAAACAAATATGAAGTTGACCGCACTTCAGTTACAGAGTAACCTGGATTTAGGACCAGCCTTGTCTTTGTCTGCACATGAGAGATAAGAGTAAAGTTTTAAAAGTTACTTCTGCCAGTTTCTCCAACTATTTGTTACTGGTCTCTGATTCAGTACTATGAGATTTACAAATTCTCATGCATCTACCAATCACCTTTGTCATACTGATGTTCTGTGGAATTCAGCTGGGAAGATATACTAAATATACTGAGAGAATTTTTCAGTCATCAGAGAAAATGACAAACATCAGTAAACATCAAATAGAATGTCATCTCAACAAAGCAACTACAATTAATGCTTTGTCTGATACCAAGTTGCTCTTGCAATATGATTATGAGTGATGTGCTCACCAAAATATGAAGAATTCATATGTATATGACCTACTAGTAGCATACGTGGACGGTTCAACTGTTTAATTGGAACAAATGTAAATTAGCTCATTCAAAACCAAGTCATACAGATTTTATGACGTAGTGATTCACATAAAAAAAGACATGAACTAATTCTCTATTTACATTGCACAATAGTGTACTACTGTAAATCATGAAGAGTGAATTAGGACGCAAGTATAAAATTTCACACAGCTATGGTGCATTGTTGTTTTATTTTTTACAAATTGCATAGACCAAAAGTAGATTTTAAACAGTGCAGACGCACTGTTTCATGTGGGCTCAAACCACACCCACAGTAGTTCGGACTATATGTTATTTCACCTCTAATATAAAGTGCAAGATCACTGAGGCAGCAGTGCAAGACACCAGCAACTTGTTTCAAATATATTTGTATTTCACACAAATAGATAAAAAATGTTGAAGCTATAAGTGAATCCTTGAAAGAACATTGTCACCTCTAAGTATTTATCCTTTCTGTGCTGCTGTTTTCATATTATTATATATAAAATAACTTGATTGCACATTCAGCTTTACGTAGAGACAGAACAAGGATATCTTGCATTCAGGCTGAAGTAAAATTTGATGCCTACCCCCTACCCCCAATTTTCTCATATTACCCTATCTCCTGGTTCTTCACCCTTTCCTTTTCCCTTGCCCTTCTCTCTCTCTTTGTCTCTTCACCCCTAAAATGACACCACCCTTCCTCATTCACAAGTGGAGATATGGATATGTCTGATGGGATCAAAGTTTTGAAAAGACACAGTGCTCTCCACTCAGTTTTCTTCTCTTCTTGTAACACAGTCTCTGACTCCTTAATCATTTCTTTTACATTGTCCTACCTGCATACTCTTTTCTACTTTAAATGAGTACAAACCTCTATCCACTCAACCAACGTGTTTCTTTCCTGCCTTATTAAGATACAAACAATCCTCTGCTATAGATGTGTGCTTATGAATACAGACAAAATGGAAACCAGCTCTAAGATGTCTTGCACTGGGGCAACAATGCACTGAGTTTGCTCCAAAAAATACAATTTACAAGCATAAGTGACAGATGTCCTACACAAAAGAGACAATCATTCTAGTTGAGTGATACATTGAAAGATGTGCATCTCTATTTACTTATAAGAGCTAAACAATCGCATAATCAGCAGTGTGGTTTACAAGGATGCTCAATTTGGCACTCTGCATCTGCCCATGAACTAACAGGGCACTTATTATATAGGGGTTGCAATCTACGAAGTATCATATATTTGTATGATAATGCCTCTTGCAAAAGATTGAAGTAATAAACTGCATGTCTGAAGTCCCACGACACTTTCGTTCAAAACTTTGCCTGAGACAGAGAATATTCCATTATCTTTTTCACAGAATATCTGTGCAGAATAGATTAACTTTAACAGCCTCTAACTGTGATCTTCAATCAAACTGCAACTATCCTCGGGCTCCTCATCAATTTGCATAGCACACACTAAGGATTCTCTCCGTTCCTTGTAATTTTCTTTTCAGTCTTTCACTTTCAATGCATCTGCTGTTAAAAATATTCTTAAGCAAAATACGGCACTGACATTCATTACTGGGCAGCAGCATTATCAAAAATGTGATCAAAGGGTATGAGTGGTGACATTATCAATATCATTAATAGTGACGGTAATTATGATCTGTATTTCAACATATTACATATTAATACACAACAAATGTCAAGCAAGATCCACTATTCAGAGTTGAGCAAGATTGTTGTCGTGGAAAAAAGTAGTGCATCCATCGAAGGAAATTTCGTCGTCATCGTTGTTACTTTCACCAACATTTAAAGAAAAAAAAAAAAGACCAAACAAGAGGAAAAAATAACCTATGTAAGCACAATGTCAAATCGGACTCATTCTGATTCGAAACAGTGTTTTCACAGACACACATGTTCTCCATAATTCATTCTGCCAGTGTCTCAAGAGAAGGTTGCATTTTAGCAATTTTTATTGACAGGTTTGCAAACATGGAATAGGAAGTGAGAAGTGAGTTTTGGGTTACCACCACTTAAAGAGTTACAAGTTCATTTGAAAATTTACTACTTTCAACTAGGCTAAAGTGACATGCTCAGAAACTGTTTCACATCTTTGCATTAAATTTACAGCCCAATGTGCTGTCAGCATTCACTTCCTTCTTATAACAAGTTTTAACAAGTTATACATCTTCAAATGTTCGAAGTGATGCCTCCATTCATAATGACATCATGATGAAAAAGACTTGAAAATCATAGACTTAACAATTTGTTGCATAAAATAACTTGAACAGATCAGCCAGCACTTCTGATGAACTTAGCAACATATCTGCAAGGCAGAGGCTTTCTGTGAATTGTGGAGAACAGGTCAATAGAACATGAAACAGCAGCTACCAGTGGCCACTTAAGCTACCCAAGTCAGGCCCACCACGAGCGCTCATCAGGGACGGGGCTGGGTTTGGTGATGGAAAGAGCTCACTCGCACTGTTACCCCCAGCAGCCAGACCACCTCCACTTCCTGGGTTGCTGCTGTGATTGCCGGTGCCACTCGGGCTGTCGCTCCTGCCTAGTTCAGAGTTCACTTGTCCTATGGAGGATGTCCTGGAGCTGGCTGGTGGCATCAATGTTCGCCTTTTGTTCAGATCTTAAAAAGAGTTAAAAGAAATATTGTAAAAATACTTATTCAGTACAATACTTATATATATGCCTATTTTGCTTCTTCTTCAAGTCAGCACATCTCTCTGACATGTTACTAACTGAATTCTCCAGTGACAAACTGTTCCAGAAGCTGCTCACCCCTCTTGCTACCCTCCCCCAGCTAAGACATACTTCTTTCAGTCATTAACTTTCTCTTCCTATCTACGTCTTGGTCTTCCTTTCCTTCCCTTTCCAGTAACCTTTGCTTTTGGTCTGACCCTTTCAGATGGCTCTTTTTTTGCCAATTAATATCTGTTCAAATGTTCTATATGTACCATCTTTACCACTTCTGTTATTGTTGTGTCACTTAGGATGAGACGTCTCCTGGCATGTGTGTATTGCATTATGTCTCATTCTGACAAAAGACACATAACTTGACAAATTCTGATGAAAAAATGGTATTTAATACATGGATTAATTTCAGAAAGGTATGTATATTTCATAGGTAAATTACCAGCAATAGCCAACAGCATCTTCCTTCGAGCTCCAAAGGTTGAGATTCCAAGTTCCCGTAAGTCATGATCAGACAGTGTCAAAAATGTGGCCAGATCAATCTGAAATAAGAGCAATCACTAAAGACACAGTTCTGTCAACATTAAGCCAACTGTCTCCATCATCTGACTTTTCTTTTTGCAATTTTAGCCTGTCCTGTTCGGGAAATTTGTTCATTTCATATCTTTGGCTGCATTTTGAAATGTTTACAATTCGTGAGCCAAGACAACTTTTTATGCTGTCTTTATAAGAACACCAGACATATTGGACATTCTTGCAAGGTGGAAAGGAAAGCTTTCAGTAGATTAAATCAAATACATGAATAAATTTTCCTGACCAAACTGATATGCTCAAAGTAAACAGCAATAGGATGAAGTCTCCATGACATGCACTGAACTATACACTTATGACCCTAGTCTTCATAGTTGATGATCCTGAGTTACAACATTAGTTTTCTGAACTGTAGAAGCTGTGAGTGTACATGATGACTCTCAATTTAGTTTCATGATGTGCAATTGGTTCAGTGAGTTGGTTCCAGTTGCATAAGTGAACAAGAGGCTTAGTCAGCTCAATATGTACATGGATGTCTCATCCAAAGATATGGCAAGTATAATAGAAATGGAGAAACTTTTCTCTCATAGTGACATGATTTTAATTTTTGAAAATGGAAATGGACAAAAAATCAAGCTTTGGGAATGATCTGTGGATTCCGTTACAGAAGGCTGATATTTTTTTTCCCATTAAACTTTGAATGTAAATATCTCCATGAACCAAGTTTGTATCTAAACAAGCAGGCAAGATCAAATAAAATACTTTAACAATGTTCGTGTTAGAATAACACCATTAAAACAGTAGTCCTTGTTGCATTTCAGATCCATGGGAAATTCAAAAATTCCACAAGCAATATTACATCACTGAGAACTGAAGTTTTTTTGTATTTCAGAACTGTGGGAGATTGGGAAATTCCAGATGGGTTTCCGCACCACAGGTCAGCTAAAAAAATAGCTTGCTTGTGGGAGAGAATCATGTCTTGCTGGCAACCCTCTCTTTTCTCACTGCACATCTGTACTGGGGTTTCCATTTGAGCTGTGTGAGCCCCAGTTTTAATTCTGCTGGGCTGTGTGGGACAATTGCAGAGTTCAGTTTCCCATGTTTATGTTTCCGTGGCAAGTGGTGAGTTTACATATAAATGCAATTAAATGTGTCATGAAAGATTTGTGAAAAACACCAACCTCCTGTTGCTGAAACAAATCTGTGTATTTGCCTAAGCCGAGGGCACTAAACAGCTCAGCCAAGTCTGTCTTGGTGGACCACATGGCTTTGCTGCTTGGCAGACTGGCACTGTCCACATGGTTACTGTGACTGAGGCCATACTGGACTGCAAAAAAGACAAACCAGGAAAAGGACTCAGGATAATGAATAATAATGACAATCAGGTTGAAACACAAAACATACTCTCTCTATTTGAAACTAGCATTACTGAAAACCATTTTGTAAGTCCCAAAGTGACAGGATAGGTTGGTTCTTTTGATAAAGCGAATTATGCTTAACATGAAATACATTAAGGTGTCCCATGCATATACCATAATAATAAACCCATTTGAGATGGGCTTGTCTGGCAAATAAGTCAACTAAGTGTTCTAATGTTAAACTTTATTAATTCTCACTCATGAACTTTACAATGCTTAATATAGAATTCATGGAATGCTCAAAACTACTGGCTTGCTTAAAACTTTTCCAATGAATTGCTCTCTATATGACAGAACAAAATTTTTAAAAAAGCTTGGCGACCCTCAAAAAGTTTTTGGAACAATACTAGTTTCATATGAAGGGTTTATGTAATAAGTATATTTGGGTGTAACTTTCTCGTTCTGCCATTCCATTTTTGCAGACCTTTACAGTGTGCTTCACAGCTCTGCTTGCAGTTCCCACTCTAACTCTTCCAAGTGCATTGTACCACCTAACTCTTTCAAGTGCATTGTACCACCTAACTCCTCCAAGTGCATTGTACCACCCTAACTCTTCCACGTGCATTGTACCACCTAACTCTTCCAAGTGCATTGTACCACCCTAACTCTTCCAAGTGCATTGTACCACCTTAACTTTTCCAAGTGTATTGTACCACCCTTACTCTTCCAAGTGCATTGTACCACCTAACTCTTCCAAGTGCATCGTACCACCTAACTCTTCCAAGTGCATTGTACCAGTAGTACCACCCATCATAATCCTTCCAAAATATGTATCTTCTGTCATCTTGACTTACACTTTTTCCTAGGGCTGGGATACTCTCCTGGAGCCTTGTTCAATGGCCTGTTTGTCAGTCCCCTCTCTGGGCTTCGATCTTCATTCCACAAGTCTTTGTCTATGCTCAAGTCAATCTCTGGTCTGTTGGGCTGCAAAACACATAAAGAGATGACAACATCTGCCACTAAATAATATTTTTTATTCTACTGTTGTTACCACTGGATTCAATGCCCATCAATTTTAGAAAAGGCTTTGGATTCATTAATTATCCAAAAACAAATGTGGCCACAAGGTCTTTAACCTATGGCTTCTACAAGTACACTCTGTAGGTTGAGCAATACTGTTAAGGAATAACCAATATAAAGCTTCTCCTTTTACAGAATATTTAATCATATTTATGATAAATATTTGTCACATATACCATAACCTCAAATCAATGTTCATATATCATATCTTTATTGATGTACATAATTCTGAGTCATGTGGAATACCATCTCATACATTCATATCGATGACATACTGTATAAGAAACATTCCTTCTAAGCACATTTTGTAACAACGTACTTAAGCAAATGAACTATTGGTAGACAGGAGAGTACTCTTACCTCATAGCCCGAGTTCAGAGAGTTGTCAGTAACCCGAGCACTGATGCCCATCTGGCCCAGCTTGTCTCTTATGGCTGACTCTGGCATGGACTTGGAAAAACCCATACCTGCCCAGATGTCTGTGGGGATGCGAGATTCTCCCTCAGGCTTCTTCTGCATGGCTGAGAACACAGAAACAATGCATGGAGATTACTTCTGAATCATTTTTCTTGACTCTTGAGCCGGTGTAATGTGAAGGACATGAGAAAATGTGGGACTGACAACTGCGTCAGATAATGTGTAGTACCAGAAAGAATTAAGAGAAAAAAATTGCAAGCATATATAATTTGCTACCATGATAGGTTGATTGGCTATTTCTGACAAACAGTCTGCAGATTGAGCGCTTCTCATGCTTGCTACAACCCAATACATCCATCAAATGTCACAGACAAAGTAAGTCACAATCTTTCGATAAAAAACAGCACCAAAGCTTGAGATTAGCATTATTTTCTTGCTTTGTCTCACACAGTATTTTTCATCTCCTGAAAGACTCACTCAAATGAGAAAAGCGAACAGCCTGTGACTGCATGTTGGTGCATTTAAAAAATAAAATAGTTGGACGAACACTATCATACACCTTCTTCAACTGAAATTTAATACTATATTGTGTCATATGCACTGTTAAAAGTAGACTGATCAAAACATAATGATAACTGACAGAAAGTTGCTAATTATTCAAATATAAGACATAAAAAGGTGATGCAAATGAATGCTAACCTTTCATAGCAAGTAACTTCTTCTGCTCATAGTCAAATGCAAACTGCAAGGGTGAGGAAAACAGGGAGGATGCAGAGTTCTTCCTTTCAATGCCTGGAGCCAGCTTTTCTGATGGATCGGTATCCCCTGGTGGTGACTCTCCTGGCTTGTCTCCATTTCTGGAGAGAAAGAAGCTTTGCAATGAACTGAAACACTTTGTTGCCAGTCAAAATGAGATTTACCTTAGCCTGAGCCTTAGGTAACCTGAGCCTTTTGCTACTGAATTATTAGTGAATGCAAATGTTGACAGCAGAGTCACTTCTGTACCCAAAAATAATGATTTGTGGGCAAACTGTATATTTGTGAGACAGATCAATTCCTTATACAGTACTTATATATTTATATTTAAGAACTTTGCTTGAGATTTCTTGAAAGCTGTTGATGCACATCTATAGTACACAAGGATGAAGTAACATGCACACCATAATGCATGCAATAAATAGAGGAAGCCAGAAGAAAGGAAAAAAAAATTATAAACAGCACTCTAAAACCTCACAAGTCATGTCTCCTAAGAGATCAACTTTCATTCACCTTTGCCTTTTGTTGGTTTGTATTATCATGTTTATCTGCAAACAGGATTTCTTGAAACCCAAACCAGACACTAATTTGAATCAAACTTATTGGAAAGATTGGGCCCGGTCTGGAAAGTAACCTATTGATTTTTGGCATACATCATGAATCAGTTAACACAAATCTAAGTGTCAAATTTTGATTTCAATAATAGTTCGCATTTTAATGCAAGTGAACATCTTTTTGTGAACAGCCACTATTCTTACACCATTTTCTTTATCTCAACAACATTTAGGATGGGAGGCCAGATATTGACAGGCAAAACCTTCATACTTCTACTTACAGCAAATGCCCATGAGGGTGGGTGAGTCCATTGAATAGAGGGGTAGGGGAAGCACACTGAGCCAGTGAACTGAGCTGTGTCAAAGAAGCAGTTTTACTCAAGCCAAGCAAGTCTAAAGGATGCTGAGAGTGGTGGTGATGGTGGTGGTGGTGATGGTGCTGATGGTGGAGCTGGGGTGGATGCTGTGGTTTCTGGTGCAGAGCGTGGTGGTGGTGCTGCAAGGCCCCTGCCAGCAGGCTGGTAGTGGTGTCATGAGACAAAGCCTCCCCTAATGTCCCTGTCTTCTGAAGGTTTGCCAAGTCAGCTAGGGAGAGAGAAAGAGAAAGAAAAAAAAACCCCAGTAAATATCAGTACAGTAGTTGCCTGTGGATAGTCTTCATAACAGCATAACATCACCGCTGACTCTGCTTTGCCTCCGCTCCATGAGGAATGAAACAATGCACTTAAGCAGAGGGATTTATAAAGCAGCACATACAGTTTCTACTATTAATAGAATACACTCAAACACCTCACTACTGTTAATATGACACTACAGTAATATTTATCTGAAAAATTCTGCATATCCCCAAGATATAGCTGGATTAAATAAGTCTCATGGATACTGTGAAACATGATTTATTTGAGACAACTTTAAATGTCCCCTGAATTCTGTAATAATCACTTACGTTTTCCACATAATATTGCTTCTGCTTCAAAATAATTATGACCCAGATTGTGATAAAAGTATAGCCAACCTTTCTATGTCTTTGGAACAGATTAATAATCATATACACAGAATATTCAATAATTGCCAAACACTGCTTCTAAGACGGAAGCAGCACCTATCTATGAAACTGTCTTACTGCTGATTGTTGGCTGGAAATTTCAGACAGGGAGAATATTACAATGATTATATCAATGATGATTATACTGATGACATGCTACTGAGGATCATAATGTTGGTGATGATGGTAGCAGTTGTGGTGTACAATCACACACTAGAGGAATGTAATAGATAAGATGTAGTGGATGAATCTGGATATGAGATCACTCACCTGCTGTGCTGCACAACCCGACAGTGGTGGGGCTGTTTGATGGGGAGTGGGGTGGGCTGGCTGAGTCACTGTTGTTGCTACTGTGGCCTGCAGAGAGACATAATCCAATATTCATTAAAATAACTAAACAAAAACAACCACAAGTTATGTCCAACACCAAAAAGATATGTGATGTCACTATATACAGTAATGATTTGAGGAAACAAAAATTCATCAGTGTAAGGGCATCCTGCTGACCCTATGATGTCAGTGACAAAAACAACGAACTTCCCTGTCAAAGACATTTAGCATCATATTCCCGTTAGTCTGAGGGCAATAAATAAGAAGAGAAAACAAGAAGCTTCAAGTAAGGGTTAGTTTGTCATCGCTGATCTATGCAGTTTCCATATACGGCAATCACATGTTCACTTCTGCCTGTACTTTTTGTGAGATTGTGATAGTAATCAGACATAACACTGTTAAACATGCACTGAACAAATAGTGAGTCATGAACCAAACATCAGAACTTGTTGCTCCCAGACGGTTTCAATTCAGCTGTTTTATTAAGAAATCTGCTTACAATATGCACCCTGCGTACTTTTGATAAAATTGCAGCTGAGACTGCTATCACGTATGTTAAGTATGGGCTCTGATCAATCCTTTGAAAAATGTCACAGCAAAATCCTTTCAGAAAGATGTACAACAGCATAATGTTTCATTCAGAGAGTTAAGGAAATCTGACTCAGATACACATAATTGCTCTTTTCCATAAAAGTGCTGCACTGTCCATTAGATAAATCCTTATGGATAGCAGTGGTACAATCGCATCACATTAATAATCCATTTAGCTTACCAGCCTCCAGTGGAGTGGGCACTCTGATGAATGCACTACCAGCAAAGTCATGGTGAAAGCCGTTGGTGCCAGAACTGGGGCTTAGAACATCAAGGGATGAAACTGTGGTGGCTGGGGTCACAACCATGAGAGGGCTGTACATTGCTGGAGAGGTGTGAAGAGATAGTCGGTAATACCTTTGTATGCCGATAAGAGATTCATCTTATGCAATACTGCAGTACATAAATGCCAGTGAAAAGACTGAAAGGTTACATCTTTGTATATTTTATATTACTACTCTACAAAGCTGGTCACATATCTTGAATTTAACCGAGGGCTTTGATTGGTTGCAGCTTCAAAATAGCTTGATATGCTCTCAGAGAATAACATTTAAGCTCTGTGCATAATTCATCATGTGTATGATTGATTATTCTATTGCCCAGTAAAATTTACAGGAAATAGGATCGTTTTCTGTAGTACACAGGACAAATTAAGTGATGCTATTTCTAACTGAGATTCATTAAAAAAAAAATCCGTTTTCAATGTAACAAGATTACGTCACAGTGAGATTAATCAACTGACCAGGACTTGGGTTCTGCGGTAACCAATGGCTTGGACTGATGACAGGACTTGTAGCACAATGGGTACCATTGATATTAGTTGTGCTTGGCTGGCCGTTCAACAGAAAGTTTGTCGTGTTCACACTGAGCATGCCAGGACTTAGCAAGCCTGGTAAAGAGTTTAAAAAAAAAAAAAACACATTCATCATGACATGTTATAGTTCACTCAATCTTCACTTCCATCCTAAATGAGTTATATACCCAAGGCTTTCACAAAACATGAACATAAAATCAGCTCAGTTCACAAGTTTTTTATGCTTATTTGGAAAATCCTGGAACTCTCCCAAGGTGTAACCCTAACCCAAGCACACACTGGAAGAGTTCCAGGAATATAGACATAGAACAATTGTAAACTGGCATACAGAGTGCCAGAATCCTCATTCATAATGATGATGATCTATAGATTGACACACTACAAAATGATCTATGTGATTATCTCAGTTGCTTTCAGTATGCACACATGAATAACCTTCCCTTACCTAAACCAGCCAGAGACAATGCTGTGGGTCCAATGTGTCCAGCCTCCCCCTTGTGAAGACTGGCATGCAGTGCGGCAATGTTTGCGTCAGACTTGAGGCCAAGAAGGATCTCTCTTGTCAGATACATGTTGGCCGCATTCCGCTCAATGCTTTTTACAATCACAGACTGAAACAGATCACATTTTCAAGAATAGTTTGATATGCTCTCAGAAAAAAAAAGAGAAGATGGTTATATGTTGGGCATGTCCTCTGAAAAGATGACCCATGAATTACAAAGCAAATGTTGGGGAAAAGAAATAGAAAGCTGCCTATGAAACACACTGAGAAGAACATCACTAATAAATAGCCAGAGAAATGAACTTGGATAGCTAAACAGAAATCCTGAGGACTGCACAGAAATTGTAGCATCTCATAGTAAATATGCTGATTTGTTAAAATGGAGGGTATTGAGAGGCGGGACGGGGAGGGAATTGGGGTGGGAATCCACGACTGAACCATAGAATCAAAGATGCAAAACAAAACTTTTCTTTTTCAAGGGCACTACCTACCTTGCTTGGTTGCTTGGGTTTTGGTTTGACACTGATGTAAACATCCAGTGTTTCCATCAACTGAGTTATCCTACCTGAAAATCAATAAATGTCATCCATTATTTATTACCTTGTAAAAGGACACAAGGAAGGGAAAAAATTATGAAACAAAGATATTTTTAATGACAATTAATGTCCAATTATGAAAGATCAAGCTGTGCAGGTTATAATATAGTATTTGGATGTCTTAGAGAGAGAGAGTGAGAGAGAGAGAGAGAGAGAGAGAGAGAGAAAGAGAGAGAAAGAGAGAGAGAGAGAGAGAGAGAGAAAAAGAGAGAGACACAGAGAGAGAGAGATGATTATTCATCATTTTTACCTCCTAGAGATAACAAACTGGTAATGCATGGAAGATGGGAAATATCCTGATGAAAAGATATTCTTCAAGATAAACTGAAGTTCTGTTTGAATGACGCATCTCTCAGACTTTTTATGTAAGCAATGATAGGGGAGAAAAAATACAGAGAGAAAAGAAGACAGACCAAAACATACAAAAAAACGGAGAGAGTAACAGACAAAGAATGAAATGTAGAAAGACATAAAAAGAATAAAAAGCTAAAGTATTCTTGCCTTGATCAAGCTCAATTGTTTCTTTCACATCAAACATCAACACAAGAGGGAGGCAGCCCTGAAATGCAAGAAGGAGACATTTAATGCTGAAGTCTGTCTTGTTGTTTATCATTTTGATTCCAGTGATGTAGACAACTGGGCTGACCATCCTCAGTACTGTATCCTTGATTTTAATGATCATCAAAAAGAGTAGTGCCTTTTTGTTTGTTGTTGTTGTTATTGTTTTTCTCCCCCTTTTTATACTTTGACTGTAGTTTATGCCACTGAGGAAGGCATCTATATATGTTATTTTGTTGCTATGTAAAGCTTTGTTTTTTAATTCTAAGGAAACACTGCTGTAACCCATTATTTAAAATGTACTAGGGTAAGTAGATTTACAGATGTCTCTATTCATTCTACTACTCATAGATTTAACTGTGTAGGTACACAAATAAACTTAGTATAAAAATTTGAGTTAAATTCTGAACAAAAGGCATAAATTACAGTATAAAAATTAAAACAAAGCAGTTCTTATGAAGGCCTGCAAAAATGCTTTATCACAGATCTTTGAAATGTAAGAAATGTTGTATTAATATTTTGTACTTTCTTGATTAGGTTGTCCCCTCATCCATTATGCACTGCAATATATAGACTATAAATCAGAACTGTTCAAGCCACTGGTATTTCACTTACAATACAGTCTAAGTTAAAAGTTAAAGTATAATTAATTAAGAGGACGTGAAGACCCACTCACGGACCTCTATAATATAATGCCAACCCAAAAAGGGGACAAGACCCATCAGTGGAAGGGTACCCTGCTGATCCTAGAATGTAACAGGGGAAACAAGAACTTTTATCCCAAAAGAGGTAAGTAACATACTCCCACCAAAGATCTTAGCAGAAGGTCATCACCTCACATGCAAGCTAACACTACATAAAGCCCAATATGAACAATGACAACAGGTTACACCCAGCCCATTCACACATCTGCTTATTTGTAGAATTAATAATTTACAAAGGAAAAGGCAAAAAGTTATCTCAGCATGCTCCTGCAACATGTTTTCTTGAACACGTCATTTGCTCTCTGACCTGGCCACACTGCATTCAAGAGGAGAATGCAAAAAAAAACACCAACCCAACTGGGCGAAGGTGAAGGTATGGTTGCAATGCCTGATAAAACAAAAGAAAAAGGGGACTGAATGAGAAGATACAACAGCAGGCAGCATGTGTTGCTGATAGGATGTTCAGGAAGAATTGGAGAGCCAGCAGTGCTGGAAGATGCAATGTTTCTTCCACTTTATTTCTCCTTGTTTATCCAGCAGAAATGGAATACCTGAATTACAACAGTGGAGCTCTGTGCTCGCTGTCTGTTGACACGTTCTGTATTCCCCACCTTTTACTGGAAATCAAACATTCCAAACAAGCAAATGCGATACATTAGAGATGTTGCATGATCAGCACTGTAAGATGACTCATCAATGTGGTGGGTAAAACAAATAAACTCTTGGTATTCTCTTTGGTTTGCTATTTGGTGGTATTTATAGTCCCTTAGAACAGTTGTGCTATTCTGAGATTTACAAACAACCCAAAAATAATTTCCCTGAAAGATAAACATCAGGAATGAATTTAGTCTTTTATTCTCGGTGTTGTGTTAACGTTTATGTTAACAAGTAAACCCCTGCCCCTTCTCATAACATGTCACTTTACTCATCATGTTTAGAGCACTCACTCTAGGAGATATTAAATATTTTTTTAAAAAAATATGATAGTGGACCCTAGATACAACGAGGTCATCAGGACAAGAGATTTTTCACACTACTAACTGCGGTCTATTAAAAGTGAGCCCCTTTTCATATCATTATCACTTTCCTCAGTTATCACTTTCCTCAGTATTCTGAGGCACCCACTCAACAGGACATTAAGTACTAAAATAAAGCAGGATCATCTAGACCAAAGATATTTCACTGCTTTAAACAAAGTCCTGTTGAAAGTGAGAGTAACTCTAGAAAGAAAGGAGGATGACAATGCTGAAGAATATCAGTGACCACCCTTAAATGTGGCTAAAAGGACAAGAAAAGGGGGATTTTAAATCATCTTGGTTATTCGAGATCCTGTTGTCCTGTTATCCAAGGCTTTGTTCCATCCTCTTTTGCATTCATACTCTCTACATGATGCTTGAAACATTAAATATTTAACAACTCCAAAATTTACTCTCAGAACCCCTTTCCTCTGTCTTTCTATAATTCTTACAAGCAGTTTTATGTTTACACTAAGCATGGCTTTAACTTCCTATGGACAACAGCAACAACGTATCTTGCGTATATCTTGTGGCATCTTGAATGTTTCAAAAGGGAGGCCAATCTTCCTGGCATATCTGTGTTTTGACACGGGGCTCCCCTCAAAAAAATAGACAGACATCACTCATACCTGCTACAAGCTCTGTGCACTGGCACAATCTCTCTCTTTCTTTCTTCCTCCTCCTCCCCATCTCATCGCTTTCTCCTCTGAGCGCTCCACACTTGAAGATAACACTCCCCTCATCTGCATATTCCTGCACATTTCTTTTTATTTTCTTACTTCTTTCCTCAGACACACAGCAGGTTGTCCCTTCGTGACATCTTGTGTAAACATTCTTCACTTTTCTCAAACGCCAAGAAAAAAAAATCCGCACTTAACAAAAAACCTGTTTCACATAATGGTAATAGAAAGAAGGGCGGACTAAAAGGTGATACAGAACCCCAACAACGAATTTTATTTATTAACAGCCACAAAAAAATAATTTCTGTAGTTTGTTTTTCTACACGCTAACATCAACTGGTGCAAGGCATATGCACTTCTGTGGTTTATCATTACAACAATTTTTTTTGTTTTTGGTGAAGGGTCAGATTTTTCAAGGTGACAATGCATCCTTGACCCAGCAACAAAGATAAAGCAAGCCCTGTGAATTATGTTTCCACAATTTCAACCATCCACTAACATCATGACCAAACAGCACTGACATAGCAATTCCAATTTCAGTCTGGAAGGCTTCAAAGACTTATGATATTGGTACAGGATGCCTTGAGGTAAATTTCATGTTCCCAGTGTGAAAACATATAAAGAGAGAAACCTTAATAACAAACTTTGGATGGTGTGTTATCAGAAGTGTTGTGTTATCTGGAGTGTTTTTTGGAGGAAACAAAGCAGCTGAGGCTGTTGAATGGAAGTATACTGAGCAGGGGGTTGTGTTAACCAATGGTTGTGTTACCAGAATTCCACAGTATATCAGGTCCACACTCAAAATATCCCATTCTTCAGCAGTCTGCCTTGTGTGAATCAAGACCTTCCATTTTTTGCTTGTGCCCACAGCCCAGAATCAGTATTCATATCCAATAATTCAGTCGAACTGTGAGGACAAACTAGGAAAAGGCACAATATATACTCTAACCTAAAGAATTTGGGTCTGATTAAAAGAAAAAAAAAATTATATCCAGTTTGGACAAACTCCCCTTTCTTGTCACAGGAGTGAGCGCAATCCTTAAAGTATTAACTGCAATCTTTTAACCAGAGTTGGAGTCACTTTCTCCACAAATATGAAAAATAGCATCTTCCAGCACTGCAGTACACACTCTCGAGTTTCTCCTTTATTGTCAATCAACATCACAAGCTGCCTGCTTCTCAAATCCTTCATTCATTCCACTTTTGTGTTTCAATAACTAACAGGCACTGAGAGGACATCTTGCCAATTCTCCTTCTCTTCCTTATGAAATGTATGCTTGACGCATTTGTCAATAAAAATATGATGACATTTTCAACCAATAATGAGGCTTAACCATGAGAACTTAAACCACTGATAATTTATAGATGCAGTTCTAAAACTGGGGCTGGTGATACCGGAAGTTCTTCAAAGAGTGTAGGGATGAAAGGAGAAATTATTCCAGTCCTGCTTACATTAGATCTATAACTCTGTGTAACCACTCCGAAACTTACTATTAAATGCTGCCTTGCAAGAAAGACACTTTCGATGCTTCCATTGATGAAGACAGTCCCCTTCCGCTGTGGTGTCGCTGTGTTGGGGTCAGGAAACAGAATGTTGGCTCCTGTCCGCTGCATTATGTGCTTGATGTTGACCCCGCCTCGGCCAATGATGAACAGATGATGCTGGGGGGCAATCTCCAACTGCATGGACACTGGCAGGGTCACCTAAAGACATGAATATGAAGAAAATGGGTTGAAAACAGAGAACAGCTGTTCAAAGCTGACATTACGATCACAATTGAAAATACAGTAGGACCTTATGCTCTTACCTACTGCAAATGAAAAACTTGCATACTTGTTGAAATGCTGTGGTCCCAAGTCCTCATTTTCAATCCCAAATTTTACCTACAATCTCCAGCACTTAAACATCGTGCAATGTCAAATTTATAGTCTTATCCCTTGAAGTTCGACTCTGTGAGGTCCTAGAGTAAATACATCTGGAAGCCTTCTGCTCGTTTTCCAATGTTACAGATTCAACCATTGAGGTTCTGATTCTTTTCTATTCTCCATCAGCAGGTTTAAAACGTTTCTCTTCCTTCTTTAGATTCTTTTTTTTTTTCTCTTTTGGGGAGGGGAGATGTTTGGTTGGGGAGGAGGTGTGAAGAGTGATCTGAAACTTAAACTGGAGACTGTCTTGTGTTCCTGGAAGGAGGGGCAGTCAACAGTGAGATTATTTGCCTGAAGGCCCTGCTCACATGAAACCCACAAGAAAGAGATCTCTTGTTCCTTTCCTGGCTAATGATTGCGATTCTAAATAATGCCTTACATTTCCCATCAGCTGCTCCATCAAGCGAGAGGTGGCTTGCTTCACCCCTTTGGCACTGTGGACTGATCCTCTGATTATGACAGTGGTACCATAGGTCCGGGGCCGCTGCTTGAAGTTGATGGTGACACTGTGTGTTTGCTGCAGCTGCTGGATGAATGGGGAGGTTACATCAGGAACTGGAGTCATAGGGGACGTCACTGGCAGCTCAAACATGAAGACTAAGGGAAGTAACTCCTGCAGATAAAAGAAAAGAAACCGACATAATTTTAAAGAAGTTTAATGGAAAAGGGCTAGAAGTCATGCTTTCCTGACGTAAATATTTCTAATTAGATATTCTACATCAAATGAAAACACTACTTGTAAGCAAAGGAAACGCTGACCAGACACTTTTTCTGCAGCAAAAAGTCAGACATTTTCTCACCAGCAATACATTACTCCCTGTTTACAGCACAATCAGAAACATTCCCTAATGTTCATTTTGGAAGGAAATTATTTTGGGCTTGTTGGAATTCCACTAAACAGGGCAGCCACTCTAGCAGGCTACAAATACTGTCAAAGAACCAACCAAATCTTTTATTTTTAGTTGCTTGGAAGCCACAGAATGGGGCTACCTGCCCTGACAGTCAAGAAAAACTGTCAAACAACCAATCAATCAACTTGAGTCTGTGAACTAGGGTAGTAAATAATGTCAGGGAACAAACTTATCACCTAATCAAAAACAGCAACCCACTGCACTGAAAAATGAATAATACTGCCACACTGCACCCCAAATAGAGTAGATGCACAAAGAGATTAAAGACAAATCCAGAGCACAATTGGCAAAGTGCACGCAATTCCAGGTCATTCCAGGTGAGAACTGCAGAGGTCCAGAAAAATACATCAGGCAAAAAAAAAAACAATCTGATCTATTTAAGTCTTACACTGATAAAACTTAATATCCCCTCTTTACATGTTGAAACAGGCATTTTGACAAGGTCTGCTCTTGTTTAGACACCTTCTTGCAAAGCCACACTTCAAAACGCATACGTTAGGCCTTATCTGTATAGATTCCCCTCTGACAGATTTTCGTTTAAATTCTGAGTGATGTATGTAAAAACATGTTGGTGTGTTACAATAATCTTGCGATATTACTCTTGGCATCCTGAATGTATGTTCAAACACGATATTTTTATCCCTTAAAATGAACATGATTTACAAAAAGAGAGAAGAACAACTCCTTTAGGCTGGAATGGTTTGATGAACGACTTCTATCGCAATGAAAATAGAGCTGACTTCATTTTGTTGCAAATCATTTTACTGCACCTTTTGCATTATTATGCACTTGTAATAAAACAAAAATGAGTGTTGAAACAAACAGCATTGCTTAATTGTAGTCTGTGTTTATCTGTAATTTTGTCTATGCTTTTTCAGATTGAGATCAAGAAGCGGCAAGCCCTTGTTTCTGTGCATTAACTGGCTGATAAGATATCTGCACCACAGGGTCAAGATTGCAAGTTCTTTTGGGTTTTTTTTTCAGGCTATCATATTTTTTGCCTTTCAAAATCATATAACCGAAAAAAAAACACCTAGGAACTCATTAGGGCGAGCAAGGAGGAGGTGATAAATAACGATGAATTACAAATATTGTTAATCCAACAAAAAAATGCTCAGAAGTACACTGTAGTTCTACATCGGTGATGTATGCCAAAATTAAGTTTTCGTCACAGTTACTATTAATGACAGGTTCAAAAGGCACTGATGAATGGGTGCATCTGGGATTCACGTTAGGTAAAAAAAACTGTGTCTGACCTAACATGTCTACAGGAATCTTTTTTTTCTCTTTAGGATTCGTGACTTCTTTACTTTTTTTTTTTTAACTGCTTACATGTCTGGCAGTCCATTCATTGTCTTTTCCAAACAGCTGGAACTATTAGACTGCAATTCCAATGTTAAAAGAAACTATTACGGTAAGACAAACACGGTGCAGTTTTGAGCATTAACCTAATATGAAAGGTAAACAGGTCGGCATCCTAAAAATACGATTGCTTGAGTTTAGACTGAAGACTGTGTTAAGGATGCATCCAATTGCACCTTAAATACCAGACTTATGAAAGGTTTCCTGTCAGACTAAGTTCATCCTCTTTAATTGCTCTGGTTTTCTTGAAAATCTGAGACACACATTAGCAGATGAATCCCTGCCTACAGGATCTTCACAGCAGGTCTGAAAGCTAAAACAAAACGAATCTTCAAGACTGATACACTTTGAATAAGTGAATAACTTCTAAAGACCCATAGAACAAGCAGAATAGTTTTCCGAGACCTGGAAAATGGGACAGATGTATCGTAGCAATACAAAAGGCCATATTAAATAAACGTTCTTGATATTATCTTTCATATGGAGCATACATGTGAGAATATGTCTGGTGAAAATATATTAGTGAACTGAGCATGATATAGCATCTATATAACATTTCACACTGAAGCAATAGTATGTAACTGACACGTTGTCCTTGTTCATCAGAAGCCTGAGACAAGACCTGAGTGTTCGGGAAGACAAAGGAAACCTAAGAGTCTCCTTGACTTAGCGAAGAAACAGTGAATTATTAATAAAAACTTATATAGAACTTAAATCAATCATAACATCTGGTCTGATAACATTAACGAAAATGAAGATCTCAAGATTTCAAGGTCAGTTCAACCTTACAGTCCTACCGACTTTCTGCAGCGTTATGAATCTCACATAAATCACTGTGCAAATCACCACACTGAACAGTAACAATACCTGAGCAACCCAACAGTCCCCATGACTTTTTAGAAGGATTGGTCAACTGCAAAAATCTGAACTGCTGACATACATATACTGATAACAAAACCTCAAGGTTTTAGGGCAATGGAGAAACCCAAGCAACAGTTGCGTATGTCACTCAGGCATGTGGCACGTGAAATGATTCTGTCTAGTGATTGCCCGTGTCGTGAGCTAGAAGGAGGGCTGTCTAACACAGGTGGGAAACGACAGAGTTCGTAAAATTCCCAGCAGGATCTTTTCCTCTCGTTGGGCGCTCGTCGTTCTTGACAAAGTCGGCAAGTGGCAATGACCGGGTCAAGGCTGGTGAAATGATTCTGGAGTAAAAACAACAACAACAACAACAACAACAACAACAACAACAACAACAACAACAACAACAACGACGACAAATACGACGACGATGACAACGATGGCATCACCACCATCATCAACACAACTTCCATAATCACCACCACTGCAACAACAACAGACTTTTAAACAGCCAGTGGCACAACACAGCCAACTAAAATGTGCAGCACTATTTTCTTAATAGTTAATAATAATATTAGAAATTGGCAAAAAGTAACTGTGCACTGGTCTTTTCAAGAGGTAACGAATTAATGAGAAATTCACGGCAAAAGAAAGTGGTATTATTATGTCGATAAAGATCTGGTGGAAAGCACAATATTTATAAACTGTAAAACGCATGGACCTCCTGATAATAACAACAACAGCAACATGGGGTTACATAAACCTGATCCAGACTCATATAGCCGCATAATGACTCAGCACCTAACATTCAAGACAAAGACGGCGAGTGTTTATGAAGGAGGGCAAATTTGGTGCCAGAGAATAAACGATAAAGACATGGGTGAGGGTAATCGTAACAAGAAAATGTGGGATGACAGATATAATGGCATTTCAGATACACCCATCTGAAATCTGGTTTATATTTACAAGAAAGTTCAAGATTAAATTAGCCAGGGAATTTACAGCCACTGTCTGAATGGAAATATATAGTCTATATGTCATGATAGGCGTGGTGCTACATTTAATTTTGCAGGTGAGTGTGTGTATGACAGAAGGTATTCTAGGATATGGCTTTGCCACCGATTAATGGGCGAATAGGGCTAACTTGCCCTTGTCGGCGGTAAATGAACCCCCAAGACAGTCAACATCAACTAATCTAGATATATTTACAGAGAAAGACAACACAGCTCCAAGATGTCGCTGTGTAATTTTTCTCCCTTTCCCAATCTTCCCTCTCCCCCCCTCCCCCCCCCCCCCCCNTGTCCATTAAAAAGACGGTGGGTGTTTATGACTTGGATAAAATCTTGTGCCGCAATTCAGAAACCTAAACAAACAGGCAGCACAAAAACGACAAAAAAAAAAAAGGGGGGGGGAAGGAGGCAACAACAATATTGTGGCACTCATAACGCCTTTATCGTAAACCAATTTTTATGTTTTCCTTTCGTAGAAGCATCGAGTAAGATAACGGCTGTAAACTAAGCACACGGAAGAGAATAGCTAGTGCAAAATTTTGAAGTGTTGACTGAAATTTTAATGAGAATAATATTTCAACTCGGTTTTAGTGTAGGCATCTTGGGCACCATGCGCCTGCACAGACTGAAAATAGCCACGACCAAATCACCATTAGCAGCAGCAGCAGCAGCAGCAGCAGCAGCAGCAGCAGCAGCAGCAGCAGCAACAACAACAACAACAACAACAACAACAACAACAACAACAACAACAACAACAATAATTTCGATTGAAGACTTAAGACCTTTTTAAATTTATATATATCTGTTTTCATTACCTGAAAACGAACCTGCACCAATATTCTCTCGGCAGTATTTCCCTGATTATCCTATACACAGGTATTGCCTTCAGCTAGCTATTATTTTCTAACGAAAAAAAAGAGTTATATGTAATTCTCGACTACTAGGGCTAATTTTATAAAATCTATAAAATTCATAAAATCTATGAGCAGGTTTGCACTTGTGGACACTTGAAGGAGCACACTTTCTTCATAAAGTTGGCTGCAAATAATTACATGCATTCACCCACCAGTGATAACATTCCTGAGAATTTGGTATTAATATATCGATAAGAACTATAAGATAAAAAAATCTTGAAGAACATATTATGTGAATTCATTAAGTTAATAATGTCACCTGTAAAAAATATAGTCTAGCTTGAAAGTATGTGCGTGCCCTCTGTATAGTGTTTTCTTTATTGCGCTCTCTATACGATTTGTTCGTCAAATTGTGAACTGTTTAGCTATATCTGTAATGTTTGCCCATGTGTATGCTCTGTACATCTGAGCTGAGAAAGTTACTGTTATTGTTAATGTTGTTATTATTGCTATTCTCATGAGAATGCGAATTAATGTTTTGTAAATAATACTCAGAAGAATGTACTGAACAGTCCACATAATCAATGTGGTTATCATTTTCAGTAGTTGACCCAATTGCACTGGCTCAAGGACTGAGCGACCCCGCGAGTAATGTTTAAAATTAGGCAACTCCATATCCCTGTCATTTCCGAGATCATGTAAATTAAGACTGATCGGTAATGCCAACGGCAGAAACGGTAAACAACATCAACGAACAGTAGAAGAAAACAGCCACATTGTCCGTAATCATTCTTTGCAACATAATGAATAGTTTTTTTGATCTTTAAAAAAAAAAAATTTTTAATGATTTATTTACAGGTATATTACAACAATGGGCACAGAAATAGAAATGCACACCGTGCACGTGCCTAGGCCACAAAAAAAAAAAGGCAAAATGTATCTGACCTTGGGCGGTTATGTCTTTTAAACCATTCACACTGCAGTTTCCCTACTAATTGTTTGTACGTCGCAGTAACTATATTTACTTTTTTTTTCTCAGATGGTGTTGCCCTGTGGCAATATGGATTGCTTCATTTATCTTGATCAGTTTTGTACTTCGTGACCATTATTTTGTGTATCATACTGATCAGAATCAAACTTCCTAAGAAGATAAACAGAGTATCTATCTTGTCTCATTACCGTTGAAAAGCCTTCTTTGCTGACGCCCAAAAGTAATAACTGCAAAGGCTGAAACCTCTTCAAGTGTGTACTTCTAAACAACGGAAAAAAAAACAGTGTATTATTGCAGTTTCGCTCATCACACCTGACGTAATTCGACACCTTTCTTAAACACCATAAAAATACACCCATGACGATCAATTATAACTGGAATGTTTCTCATAACCGTGGGGTGACGTAAAGCTTCAGAGGTCAGAACGTCACGTCCGTGACAACAGCACAGTGACTACGTTCACACAGTCACGCATGTGGCTCCCAACAAACCTACAGACGCACCTTCGTTATACTGGTGTGCCGTAACCAAGAAAGGCCCTTTCCTGCTCCTAGTTTTGGTCACACCAATAATTTTTGCGAAAAATAAATGGGACACCTTGCTCCATCCCAGCTGGGTAGGTGGATGGAAGACGTTGACCTTTCTGTTTTATCTGAAAATAAACCCCGGTATCTTCGTCCCCACTGACAGCAGCAGAGATTAGCGCGGGCAATATCGTTAAGGGTTGGATGTGCGCGAGCTGATGCCACTGTGGCAACCAAATAAAAATTTCAGGTAGTTGGGAATGGGAATGAATGGAGAAGAGGATAATGAGGGTGCTTTGAGAAACGGGCACAGAAAAAAAAAACAACAACAGGAAAGGGGAGGGGTGACGAAAGAGAGAGCAGGAATGCGAAGGAAAGAGAAAGCCAACATGGGAAGACGGAAAGATAGAAACAGATAGATTGCGGTAGTGACAGCATGAAGGAAAAAAAGAAAGAAAGAAAGAAAGAAAGAAAAGAAAGAAAAAAA